>JASDQU010109567.1:43576-63410 GCA_032191745.1 Picea mariana | reverse complement strand
GAAAAACTCTCCTTTTGTGAGAATTAATACAAGTGCAGACTGAGATTCCAACCTTTGTGTAGTTTAAGTTATGTGTTTCTTCTGTATCTCATATTTCTAGCTTTTCTTTATGTCATTCCTTGATAAGTGAGCGGTTGCAATTTAGAACTACTACTATTGTAGTCACATTTTATCGATTGTTTGATAAGCAAGCAAGTTTTCCTCTGTATTTGATATAAGTAAATACAATACCTGTGAGCTACTTGGATTATTGTATCTTATATCCTTTCAAGGGTGCATTCTTTATTTTCTTCTACTGCGAAAAAAGTAAAATTCATCTTGTATTGATGCGTCATTTTGTTTAACAGTTTTGTAAATTTCTTCGATATCATTTGATTTTATAAACCAACTCAGATGACAAAAGACGTCTTGTTTTCTGTTTTGTCATTAATTTCATTTGAGGATTAATTCTTATATAATTAACGGAAGAAAAAGAACCTTTCAAAACATTCTTTTATATTTTTTATGCCTGACATTATTCTTTAAGCCTTAGGTTTACTCTCTTTTTGGTGTCGTTGTTGGGGACGAAGAAATGAAGTTATTTTTCCCTGGGAGAATGACATGGTAAGTTTCTCTCTTTGATAGTGAAAAAATATTGAACACAATAATAAGGCTAATTTTTATCTTTCACTTGGCGACTCCACTACAGATAAACTGGCATTTGGTAGAAAGAATACCAGAAAGAACCCAAAGGATCAGCAGACTACGCCCATGTCTGATCCCAAAAAGTTGTTAAAACCCAAGGGATACCTCAAGTACACTACTTCATCTTCAGGTAAGAAGTACCAACCCAAAATAACTCTAGTTAATACTAAGGTTTCGTTCGAAAGATGAGCTCCCGAAGAAAACTTTAAACAGACACCATCTATGGAGACCTCAACTAGTGAACCCAAAATAAAGATTGAGACCGACTTCTCTGGTACTCAGAATAGTCCGAATAGAAAATATTCATCTATACCCACAATCGCTAATTTTCTTTCTGCCCCATCCTCACCCGAAACTAAGGTTCCATTCTCTAAAATCATTAGGAGTGCATCTTGTACCCAAAGTTGTCCCCTGTCAGTTCGCCTATCTACACATCCTGTAAGTACGAAAAAACTAGTCCGCGTTTACCTTTCCCACATATCATAGGGTTTTCATATCCCAATGACCGTTTCCCAGATTTTTCTTCACCACATTATGAAGAAGTTTAAAGGTCACCACTTCGGTCCCTTGATATTTTCTAAAATCCCCTTTATATCTCTCAGAGTTCATCCCCTAGAATCTCAATGGCTGTTGTCAGAGGAGGTGGTGTTGAAGGTGGTGTTGGAGGTGGCTGTGGTGCTGGAGGAGGAGGTGGTAAAGTACTACCACCTCTTCCCCCTAGGATTTTTTCCAAAGTAGCAGCTAGATATGCTCCTTTAGTCCTTCCCACTTTCTTTCATGATTTACCAGAAACTTATATCAAGAACTTACCAAAATTCACGGGAGAAGGAGACTTAAAGGCCACAGAGCACATAAATGTTTTTGACCAATTCGCTGATATCCTCGACATTGATCATGAGGATGCTTGAAAAAATAATGAAGGAAAAGTAAGAATATGGTTTCGAGGGCTTCCGGTAGGTTCTATAGGATCTTACAATGCGCTAGAAAATGCTTTCTTGAGACAATGGGGAGAAAATAAATATCAGTTGTATTATTTGACAATGTTTGGAGCCCCGAGGAAAAAGAATTATGAGTCAGTCCTAGATTTCACACAGAGGTTTAACAAACTTTATCATAAGATCCCAACAAAATTTAAACCCTCTCAACCCGCAGCTAAAGTAACTTTCGTAGGGGCTTTCGAACCCATTTTTGCCCTACTTTTGAGGGAAATGACATATGTCAACCTCACAAGAATGTAGGACGATGACATTGAAATCGAGTCAAATATGATGGAATCTATTAAACTAAAAGAAAAGGTTGATATGAGAACTAAAGAATCTAAATGCTTTAGGGAACAAGCTAGACCCTCCGGATCTGGGAGGTCCGCGGAGGATAAAATGGATGACATGGCTAAGATAATCAAAGAGTTATCAAACAAAATATATAGAATGGAACTATACCAAGCTAAGCCTGATCCATTTTCCAAGAGTGATTTAGAAAGGAATCCCAACCCCCATATCCAGCAGAGACAAATAAAAAATGAGGACCAAAAAAACAAAGCCCTATTTAAAACATAAAACTTCATGCAAAGTGATGACATGCAAGACTATGAGGGGTTAGATGAAGATATAAACAATCTAAGTGATAAAGAACAAGAACCTCACCTAACCAGACATGATTATGAAAGGTATTTAGATCAAGAATCATTGTCTGGAAATGAGGAAAGTATAAATAATATGGGAGAGTCTGATTGTCAAGGAATCACCGACTGTATAATGGTCGAGCTTCAAAAGAAATATAATCTAATGCCTAGAGATAAAAATTCTACAACTAATCCACCGAGGAAGATATTTTGGAGAAACAAAACTAACGAGGTAGCTCAACCATTCACTGAAACTCAATATGCCAAAACAAAAACAATTGAAATACAAGCTGCCGAAACAAAGACAACTGAAACAAAAACTACGCGAACTAATAGATCAGAAAAAAGAGAAACAAAGATCCCAATCAGAGAAGGTGAAAAGACAATTGGAAGCTTCAATATCGAAAGTGAAATTAGTAAAATCAAAATTTCGGTACCTCTGGTTGAACTCGCAAAAAATCCTATGTATAGAAAACAAATTGCCAAGATGATAAATTTCTCAGATGCTGAAATTCATGCGGATGTTATTAATTTGGAAGATGATAAACCTACTATAATTTTTGGTCCTCATATCGAAAATGCTAAATACCTTGTCGTTCCTTTTTATATTATGTTGATTGTGCATGATCACCTACTCCATAACTATATGTTGGATTCTAGGGCCTCCCACAACTTAATGCCCAAAGTTATTATGGAAAAACTCGATCTCGAGGTCAATGGGCCATACCGAGATCCATATTGTTTTGATTCAAGAAAGGTTAAGTGCCTCAGTATGATTAAATATTTGGTCGTTAATATTTCACATATCCCTATGAAGAGTATTCTTATGGATGTAGTCATCGTTGATGTCCCTACAAAGTATGGCATGTTTTTATCCAGGACATAGGGTGCCAAACTTGGAGGATCGATTCACCTAGACATGGCATATGCTACAATCCTGATCTTCAGTGTACAGTTCAACCATCTACACAGAGAGACAAGGTTTGCATATATTGTAAGTGACCCATAGAACCCAAATAATTACCCAGTATATGTCGTAGATCAGGATTTAGGAAACTGCATATTATAAATTGATGATGATTTCGATGCATGTACAGAAGAAAGTTGTATAGAAGAAGAAAACAAAAAATAGAAAAAACAAACAAAAATGTAAATAGTGTAGGAGTTTGGAAGATGTTTTTTAGTGGTGCTTCGTCTTGGGAAGGAGTCGGAGTTGGACTGTTGTTTGTGGAACCCGGAGATGAATTCATTATTCCTTTCTCATACAGATTACCTTGGGAGATTGACTATACCAATAACATATGCAAATATGAAGCTCTTGTCTTAGGATTGGAGGCTGTCAGGAAGCTGAAAATCGAAAATTTAGTAGTCTATGGTGATGCATAATTAATTGCCAAACATCCAAGGCTAAGGTCGTACAGGTACTATGCCTGGGATATGATATAAAACTTTTTCTCATTGTTTAATATTCATCATATTCCCAGGGCGGATAATCAACAAGATGACTGCCTAGCGAAAGCGGCTGCTAATTTTATGCCACCTACCATTTTGAAACTAAAGTATCACATAGAAATGAGGCACAAGCCTTCAATACCAAATAATGTTCAACATTGGTAGGTATTTGAAGACGATGAGCAGATCAAGCAATTTCTAGAAATGTTTGATGAATTTTCTGAAACACACATCGACCATGAAAATCAGAATTACCCTACTTGGATCATGCAGGAAGGTGAATATCCTCAGGAGTTCCAAGATAAGATCACTAACCACTGCATGTTAGTGCTAAAAAACAATCAGATCCCTAATGGCCTGATTCCTCTAGAAATATTATTTGATCATGATGACATACCCCTAAAGTCTACCTTGCAACCTCAGTCCAAAGAAGTGGAAGATTGTAATATAGGAACTAAGGAAACTCCTAAAATGGTCAAAATATATAAATACCTTCCACCCGAAATGAAAAGTAAATATGTTGAGTTACTCAAGTAATACAAAGATTTATTCGCTTGGTCTTATGACGAACTGAAAAATTATGATACCACTATCATAGAACATAAAATCCCTTTAAAGCAGGGCATAAAACCTTTGAGGCAGAAGCTCAGACAAATAAATCMTATACTCCTGCCTGTGATAGAAACAGAGTTTAAAAATATCCTCGATGCTAAAATCATTGTGCCACTTAGGTATTCTAAGTGGGTAGCCAACTTAGATCTAGTCAGAAAAAAGAACGGTGAAATCAGACTCTTTGTAGATTTCAATAACTTAAACAGGTCATCCYTGTAGAAATTTCAATACAAATTATGTATTGCCTGGATTCTCTTGATCTAATAAYTATATKCCATTGTTAAATACATAATCGCCTCTACAAATATTCTTGCAGGATTTAAAACACGATCTCCAATTGCAATATCAAGAAGAAATATCAATCACACATAACACAGATGTTTTTCCCGGGAAAGCATAAAGATAAAAACCCCACTATCATATATTATGTATATATCATGGATCATGAAACAATATCATACAAAAATATAATCCAAGAGATCTCAGTACAATACACAATCGTCTCACACTGTCATACAAAAATTGGCCAATTCATGTGCCAATTTACTGCCTCCAGACAACCTTTCTCCTCTGCGCAATCCCTGCTGATGGAAATCCATGCAAATAAATGAATCCCCGTGCCTAGGCTGCGCATACCTCATTGTCACATCCAATGTGCATTTGGTTGCATGAGTGCACCCACTAAAGTCACAACTGATAGTCAAACTGTCCCTTTCACCTGTTATCTCAACTGGGTCTCCACTGGATTTGACATGCATGTAGTTAACAGTGGTAAATATTTAGTTGCATGTGAGATCACTGATTATGAATTTAATTAATAATTAATTCACTTATCTTTCACTAGTGTAAGTTCAATTACAACTATTACAACTGATCTTAGCTCACATAACTACACATTTAACTCGGTTACAACTTCAAATCACTCAGTTACAACTAATTCGACTTGCATGTCCCACTAGTCAACCTTTGAACTCGAATTTCCTATAGCTAATTGATTTGCCACTTCAGTTAACTATTTGCAAGTGCTCATTGAGAATAGATTAATATTTATTGTCCAACTATTATTAAGGGATAATAATAGTCGACATACATCTATAAATAGAATTCGCTCACAATCCATAAATAGACATCATCTATAAATAGAATTTGCTCATCATCTAAAAATAGACTTCCACCTAAAAATGGCTTGAGGCTCCATCCTAGTGTAGGTGCATAATTTTCACTAGGATATTCTTGTTGAATCTCAACACTCCCTCTCTACAAGAAAGGGATTATCCTTCACCTCGATCATGTCTCTATGGTATTCAATTTTTCTCCTGGTGAGCACCTTCATCAAAATGTCTGCATCCTGATCTTCCATAGGAATGTATTGAAGCAACATGATCTTCCGCTGCACAAAATCTATGAGATGATGATACCAGATATATATATGCTTAGATCTATCATGAAACATAGGATTAATCGAGAGTTTAATGCAACTCTGATTAACACAATGAATAACTTTCACATATAAATGAGAACCAAACAAGCCAACCAATATGTTTCTCATCCAGATATCCTCACATGCATCTTGACTCGCTGCCATGTATTCCTCTTCCGCTGAACTGAGTGCCAAAAATCTCTTTTTCCTGATGTACCAAGAAATAGTTGTAGATACGATACTAAAGATCTCCCCGATGTCCTCTTTCTGTCCATTGGGCTGCCCGCCCAATCTACATCCATGAATCCATGTAAATTCACCTCATTCATCTGTCTATACCATAAGCCATACTCAGATGTTCCCCTCATGTATCTCAGGACATGCTTACTCGCATTCCAAAAGAGCTTGGTAGGCTTAACCATCACTTGACTCAGTTGGTTAACCGCATAGAAAATGTTCGGTATCGTGTTCACTAGATACATTAGAGAACCCACTAACTTTCGATAGATAGTAGAATCCACTACCTCTCCAGAAGTAGCATCCTCTTTCCTCCAGTTTCCTGGAAGAGGAGTATCCATGGGTTTGCAACCCTCCATGTGAAACTTACCCAATATCTCCATTGCATACTTGCCTTGAGACAAAAAAAATTCACCATCTCCCTGCCATATTTCCAATGCAAGGAAATAATGAAGGAGGCCCATATCCTTCATCTCAAACTCATTTGCAAGATCCTCCTTGCATGAGTGTATCAGCTTCTCATCACCAGTGAGTATTAAATCATCAACATAAAGAACAATGATTAAAATCTTACCCTCCACCACAATTTGGTATAGCTTTGCATCAGCTTCAGTTTTGGTGAAGCCCAGTCCGGTTGTTGTATCCTATTTGTCACCTAAATGAGTGAAAGAAGGAAACTTACAAGTTCATTTGGGTTAGCTAGATAGGACATAAGTGAATGCAAGAATTAGAAACATCAATCATAAGAAATAAACAAACAACTAAACTAAAAACAATAAAAGAAACTAAACTAGAGTGCATAAGGATATTAGAATAAAAAAAAAAAAAACATTCATGCCACCAATGGATAGATTGTATTAGTGGGAAAACACCAAAGAGAAAGGGAGAATTATGGGTCCCCACTTCCTCCAAGGGAGGTCTCTTGAACCCCCAATTATTGAGCTCTTCTTACAAATATAAAACTAGAAGGACATGGTGAAGAAATCCAAAGCTCATTCACTCAAGAGGTGATGTGAATAACTCAATGAAATGGTGCTTGTATGCCTCAATGAGGAAAGAGGTTCCTTACAGGAGAATATAGGCAKCATAACAATACAAATAGATTCTTGAAAATGTAGTGCACCCATGGCCTCTTTTTATAGCACATCTTTGAGGCATTATCAAACCGSTCTTTAGTGTGAACAAGGGGCTCTTTAGGGCACCCTTATGTCTTTGACCAGCTCCCCACTCGAATTCAGCTCGGATTTGGGTGTCAAATCAACTTGGGAGATGAACCAAAGGTGGGTGGAAGGCCAACCAAAAWCATAAACGCACCGTTCTGAGATATGCACGGCTTTGTTTGTCCACAGTCGCGCATATGCGCTTTTCCAGCGTTTTCGACTGGCACACGTGCGCATGCTTCCTTTGTCTTCTGAGCGCATGCTGATTTTATAACCAGTTGTATAGTTTTGTGCCCTTTGGAAGTGCATTTTTTGGGCCATGTATGAACTAATAGGTGTTTGGAGATGATAGATTCTTGTAACCATTTGTGGACAATATTTTAGTGATAACAGATGCCCCCTAATGTATGAGGTTAGGAGCATACGTATAGCTGAAATGCATCAATGTTTATTCTACTAAGAGTACCTTTGTAAGAAAGAGTGTTGAGGGGAGTTTCTAGAGTGACCTATTGGAAGGAGAGGGGAGCCTGTAGGACCCAAACCTTTCACGCGGTGTGGAAAAATAAAACTGTGTACAAACAAAGTGGGCATGCCCCATGCTCGTGTTATGTAACTCAAAAAATGTATAAGACAGTAATTGAAACTGTATGTTGGTGTAGATGACTGCAATTCCCTTAGGGGCATGTTGATAATGGCAGAGGACAATTCTAATGGTGAACAAACTCTAAAACGAGGCGATGACACCTAGAAGAAGTGTTGATAATGCGCGGGCATTGATGGCCCAACAAATTTTAGAGGTCTTTGGAAAATATAAAAATAATTGCAATAGTCACAAAGTAAGACCCACCGTAACATGAGATAAAGTTGAAGTCGAATGTTATGGGGGTCAACGACAATAGAGAACAATGGTGTTTTTCTCTGTGTCGTCCGAGACTCCTCATTGTAAAGGGAATGAGAGTCAAGATACTGTCACCCTTCTGGAAACTATGTTGATGTCGACAGAAAGGGAGATGCGAATCCAAGAAGCAAAGGGAATCGTGAAATCCACTGGATGAGATCAGGAACTAATGAGGTAAATGACCGAAGTTAAGATGCGGTGAGACTCAAGAATACCCTTGGTTAGGGAAATATGTGAAGTATGAGTGGCAACAACCATGAAACTGAATCTAGCGTCAGGGGGATGACTAGGCTTGGTTAAATTGTGCCAGAGGCATGACAACATGGACAAACGCAAATATTGGAGGTGTATGGATTGCAAGATACTCGGGGTTTATGGGTGACGTCAACAAAGATAGGAGGTGAAAAATTCCCCAACCAAGGGTGACAAGGGTTTCTTTACTGGAAAAGGAAGGTTGCTAAAGGTGACAACAAAAAGCTATTGAAATACGAGAAACAAAGGTTTTGTACAATTACCAAATAAATAAAGAATAAGTTGCGATAACTATGTAGATATAGAAATGAGTGCCCCAGTGCAAGATGGCTTGGCTGGTGAGGGCCCAAGTTGTTTGGAAAATAGATGGAGGGTGGGGGGCCCATAGGTGGGTTTCTGTATTAGGGAAATGAATGGAGAACAATCTGTAGATGGGAAAACTGAGGGTGGATGAAACAGAGGGTTAATGATACTATGGGGGCGTAGTCAAATGGGAACTGTACTGATATTTCGTGGGAGTCCATCATGGGGAAGCTAGAAAAATGAGCTGAATAAGCATGCGGATGATTCTCAGCAATGCGAAAACTATTGGGACTCCCAACCCTAGGGGGTGAAAAAAAACATGAATGTCAGAGTGCCAGAGGGAACTATAATTGTGACAACTCATGTGGGAGAGAGTGCTATTGGTTAACAATACTGAAATGCAGTGGAGGTGTGAGTACTGCAGAGCCAGATGGGGGGACCCTAGAGGTAAATATCGGAGGGTGTGACTGGGAGATGCAATTGATATTTACAGGGAATGAGTACATGCTAGTGTTGATGATATACCTAGAGGGGAAGTGATCATTTGTTGATGACCAAGTACCTGCACACATAAAAAGAGAATACCCGACATGAACAATATTGGAAGATAAAGAAATTGTAATAGTTATTCAATAATTATGAATATAATCATGCGTACCTAGGTGTGGTGTGAAATAAAAAGGCTCCCCGGGGGCCAAGGAAGGATGGTGACTTGGGGAATGGGACTGTGTAGGTGTCGAGATCCTGATCCCGTGGCTGAAGATGAATCAGAAAATGGACGACCGAAGCTCCTGTAATTGATCCTAGAAATTTGGTAAGGGGGACTATATATAGCTGTAGGGCCCATAATGCCACCTCATTTGTACCTATTGTCTTAGTGAGTGGACAAGAGGTTTCAGAGGATATTTGGAGATTTTGAGAGATTGAGCCAGCTGATCTAGGATTAACAAGTGCGAGGTTAGTGGTCATATCCTCCTGCATACGAATTAGGATTTGTTTTTTGGGAAGGGTTGTATGGATGGCCGTACAGGGATATTTTGTGAGGGTGCCCCCCCAATGCGTGGGAAATCGAATGATTTGCGTGCATGAGTGTGCAACTGTAATTAGGGTAGCCACGCACGAGGGTGCCTGAATGGGGAAAATAGGCATGCACTGAATGCACGCCTATTCGAAGCATGCATGCGTGGTTGTGTTCCTGATAGTTGCGCATGTGTGCGCAATTGTGTAGCGAACATGCGTGCTGGAATGCGCGTCTGTGTGTGTGATAGGGGTGCATGTGTGTGCCTCTAAATCGTCAATAATTGCTCATGAATGCACTACTATGGGATGAAAAGGTGCGCATATGTGCGTGCCTATGGGAAAAACAGTCGCGCCCTTGAGGTAAAGTTGAGGGGTGTAAAAACTTATCTTTTTTGGAGATTTTGGTGTTTTTATAGATTGTGATGTCTAATCAAGTATTGTTTATGTGGATGGAGGTGATCAGTTGAGGATGTTAGTCCACTAGAGGGAAAGATACTGGGCGCATCTGAGAGAGGAAGTTAGAGATGAGGATCTCGGTGTGTAGGGGACTTTAGCATCCTATGGGATGCTAAAGTTATTTGATTGTTCACTATTGTGGGTGTAGGAGTATCTGTTGTAGTTCCTGATCTCGATGTGGAGAATTGATTGATAATGTTTCATTGTACGGGGAGAGTAGATCACATTCTCTATGACAGAGGATGTATATTTTCTGACTGGGCTCCCTTTTTGGGGAATTTCTCTACCTGTTGAGCCTCTGTTGCCGGGGGTTGGATAGTTGGCAGACCTGGCATAGACATACAGTACTGGGTAGGACTTTATGTCTGGTTTAGTGGTGAGGATTGGGGAAATGGATGCCCTTGTGCATCGTTGCATTATAAAGATGGTTGTGAGGGTTTATGGGTCCCTTGCTACTTAGCGGATCAGTGGTGGGTAGCTGAGGATCAGGCAGAGGGACCTACGTGGAGAGCATTTTTCCTAGGGATTGATGCTACATATCAATATGATCGGGCAGCTTAATCGTTGTTGAGCTACGAACACTGGTGATTTTTCCTTTGGTTCTATCTTGGTGGCCTATATTTTGGAGAGGGTGCCTATGTTGCACCCTAGAGTGTTGTTGGATGTGCCAGGGGCATGAGAGCCGCGATTGATGCGGTGGGAAACGATCTTGGTGCATCATGGGGGTGGGGATCGTGGTCATTACTTTATGCCCGAGTTAGAACGTGTGTGGCGTAATATGCCACAGATCATCCTCCGATATCCGTATGGTGGGATGGACTATCGGTGGGATCCTGACATGGTCTTACCTCCTAGGGAGGTTTTGGACCATATAGGTATGTTGATGGATTTGATGATTTTATTTGTTAGATAGTATCACATATGTATTATGTATTGATGGATGTTGATATTATCATTTTTTGATTGTATGTGCAGATGTGGGGCCCCGAGGCCGGGAGATGGAGTTGGTTAGAGCGTCGACTCATGAGGGGCCAGTGAGACCTCCAGAGAAGAACCGTGGAGTAGGAGAGAGGTGATAGATGGAGGAGGCAGGTGCTAGGGCCACAGATGAAGAGAGAACTGGTAGGAGGCGTTGTTATGATGAACTTGGGGCAGGACCTTCACGTGCACCTCCTGTCGAGGCCAACGGGGTTTTTGAGGATTTTCGTCATCGATTGGAGGCAATTTTACAGGGAGTACTTGAGGGTATGTGGACCCATATTTAGGATGAGGGGTTCCTGGAGCAGTGTGTGGGTCTTCTGGCGGAGTTGTGGACCTTGATCCACCGAGCAGCGGTAGCGACAACAGTGATGACAGGGCGACTGCTTTTTGGACTAGGCAGACCCCCAACTGGTGGGGCCCTGCCTCATGACAGAGGACCTGGTGGAGGTGCTCTAGTGGCACCGTGAGTGATTGATGTATGCATTTTTGTATTTTATAGAGGCTTGTGAGCCCATTTTGTATATGGTGTTGTGACATCGATTTTGTACTTATAGGGGTGAGGTGGTTCACCTGCCTATGGATACTTACATGTTGTACTTTTTTTGTAAACATTGATGGCACATTGATCGATATATATATATATATATATATATATATATATATATGGATATACATTTTGGATTTATATCATGTTCACATGTGATGATGATTTGTAATGTTTTTTATAATCTCTAATCTATATGTTGTGACAGACTTTGTGATGATTTATGTATGTGTAATCGTATCTTGATGTGATAAATGCCAATCTAGCACTAGGTTAGCCATATTATCTTATATTTGATTAAATTGTCTTGGAATATGTGTAAATGTGATTGAATCAAAATGTCGAGATAAAAGTCTAAATTGCAGGTATTTGCGGAAGAGGCAAGGATCGCAGACATGGTACACATTATTGAGCTGAAGGAAAATGAGATGGGAATCTAGTAAGACGCTAAGGTGGTGGATATGGAGGTGACTCAACTCGGAGAGGAGGCCAATGCCATCTATGTATTCTGCTTCGTTATTGGTTGCTGAGCCCAAACATATGCCGCTGGAGTGGAGCAGTTCATGTGAGGGGGAATAGAGGGCCCAAGCTACTGAAGCGATATTCTGTGTCCATCGGTTGGATCCATCGACGAAACCAATGTGGTAGGCCGATGGAGGAGGAATATGTCAAGAAACTAAATGGTATATTAGACACAAGGCATGGAGGGAATAAAGAAGATKAAAAACTCTACAAAAATGTGTACAAAAAGAAAAAGCCTAGTGTAGAATGGCTACACTCAGGCATAAAATTTCTTTAAGTACAACCTATTGACAGGTTYTTTGAGAGGGTGGCCTTCGGGGGAGGCYAGGATGTAGGCGCTTTTAGTGAGGCAATGTTGGACGATGTAAGGTCCATGCCATAATGACTCRAATTTTCCATGGTCAAGGGTATCTTGAGCGATATCGTAAGCAAGCATGAGGTCGCCTTYGTTGAATGAGAGAAGGTTGACATAGAAATCAAAGGTGGCCTTTGATTATTTTTTGGCTRCCTCATTGTTCTRTAATRAAGACCGAAGGTCTTCATCTAGCGACTTTAAGTTCAGCAAGTGTTTCTTGATTGGATCAGTGTCGGGTAATATCACAATAAYGGTGCGTAAGGTGGGAATTTCGCACTCGATGGGTAGAGTGGCCTCGACCCCATGGACTAGATGGAATGGTGTGAAACCAGTGGCAGTTTTAACTACTGTGTGATAAGCCCATAGTGTGGAAAACAACATATGGTGCCAATTGGTCTTATGTTTGTTAACCGTGCACTGCAACATGGTTTTGAGGACCTTGTTGACTACCTCTACCTATCCGTGGGACTGGGGGTAGTATGAGGAGGAAAACTCATGGGAGAAGCCTAACCTGGAGGAAAGTTCGATGAAAATCTCATTCTCGAAGTGTTTCCCATGATTGGAGATGATCTGTAGTGGAACTCCAAAGCAAGAGATGACGTGGTTAACGAAAAAATGCGTTGCAATGTTAGCGATGTTGTTGAAGATAGGCATGGATTCAGCCCACTTGGTGAAGTAATCGAATGCAACGACGATGTATTTGTATCCATTGCTAGATGGAGGGTTTAAATTCATGAAGTCTATGCCCCATTTTTGAAAGGGGCCGACAGTAATGACTGGGTGTAAAAGAGAAGGTGGTGCTCACGCTTTGTTGGCATATAGCTGACATTTTTCACATCGCTTCACAGCGTGGATGCAATCGTGAAACAATGTGGGAAATCATTCAAGACTCTATCGGCCTTGTCGATGGTCAAACATCGACGGAGTATGGTGTCAACTCCTTGTCGATATAAGATGTCACCGATGAGGAGGTAGTSAGGGGCCTGGTGTTGAATACGTCAATGATCATCTTCGGAAAGGTGATTTCCAAACTTTTGTGTTTGAAGGAAGACGAGGATATCACTATACCAGGGATTGTCMGAGGGGATGTAAAAGAGATGTTCATCGGGGAAGTTTGTATTGATGRGAGAACTGGTAGTATCAAAGGGGAATTCYGTAATAAGTTCGGCGAGGATGAGGGATTTCTTTCTCTTGGGTGTTGAAAATTCGAGGTCGTAATCCTGAAGGATGACGATCCATTGGGAAAATTTACCATTAATTTGTCGGCAACTGAGCAAGTACTGCATGGGGTTGGAATCAGCTACGACTTTGGTAGTTTGAAGAAGAATGTAATGGCGTAGTTTATGGACTATGAGAACAACTAGAAGGGTGAGTTTCTCTTCGTGATTGTATTTCAAGGGTGGTCCTAAAAGATTTTTGATAATGTAGTAAATTACATGCTCACATTCATCATCCCCTAGTTGGACGAGAACTCCTACTACTGAGATGGCTAAGGCCAATAAGTAGAGGATATAKTCATGGTCATAGTCGGGTGGAATAATCAACGKGGCATTGGAGAGTGTCACTTTAAGATCATCAAAAGTGGTTTTGGCATGTTCATCCCATTGGAATGGGATGTCGTGGCATAGCAAGMGAAGGAATCTGTGTGCACAAGTGGTGTAATCTGGGACAAAGCGTCGTAGAAAGTTAGCTTTTCCTTGTAGGMTCTGTAGTTGGCATAAATTCCATGGTGGGGGAATTTCTGTGATGGCTTGGACCTTGAGGGGGTCCATGGTGATGTTGTGTTGGGAAACAATGAACCCAAGGAGGCATCCAACGGTGATGAAAAATATGCACTTGAGGGGGTTCAAGCGGATATTGTATTGATGACACGTTTGGAAGATGATCCGTAAATCATTGAGATGTTGAGTGCGTTTATTGGATCAAGCGGTGACGTCGTCCAAGTATGCGAGGATGATATGAGCCACATCATGAAAAATTTATGTCATGACCCGTTGGAAAGTTGCACCAGCATTCTTGAGGCCAAAAGACATGACACGATATGCAAAAGTTCCCTAGGGGCTAGTGAAAGTGGTGTTATATTGGTCGAATGGGTGAATCTGAATTTGGTTGTATTCAGAGAAACCGTCCATGAAGGACAAAGCCTCGTGGCTGAAACAATCATCGATAATTTGTTCGATAAAGGGTGTTGGAATGTTGTCTTTGGGATAGGCGTGATTGAGGACATGAAAATCGATATAGGTGCAAAAACTGCCTTGTTTTTTGTTAACAGGGACGGGGTTTGAGACCCATGATGTATATGCGATGGGGTATATTAACCCTACAATGCGTAATTTGTAAATTTTGGCTTTGATGGCTGCCGCTTTGGATGGGTGTAGTGGACATTTCTTTTGCCGTACATGTGTGATATCAGGCCACGTGTCTGTACAATGCTTGACAATAGAGGGATCAAGGACGAGAATCTCTGTGTATGACCAGGCAAAAATGTCCCAGTATTCCTGGAAGAGATATTTCTAAGTTATGATTTCTTCAGGAGAGCATGCAACACTTATGGTGATTTCCTCTACAACTCCAGGTTTGATGTAAATATCAATTTTGACGGTGGGGGAAATTTGGTCATGTTTCCTTCTTCAAAAGCATCAGGGGCGGGGATATGGTTATTGAACCAATCTATATGCCCTGATGAGATAAATTCTTTGGTTTTGATTGCGTATATGAAGTTTTGGTTAGGAGGCACAAAGGTTTCTTATGAAAGAAAGATTTCTCTGTGATGGAGTGGATCCTATGGGCAATCGGGGATAGTTAATTCCTCAAGGATGTCTTCATCGCAGTGGAACTGCCGAGAATATAGGGGATCGATGAGATTAACATTGGTAATTGTCACCATGTGGTTGTCTTCTGGTGGTGAAGAGGTAGGGGGGGTGATGCAAGGGGGTTGTGATGGTTAACTCAACATAAACCAAATATCAAGATATTGTGGGTTGAAAATGGTAGTTAGGCGTAAAATTTTCATGGGGAAATGAACTGGATTGTTGGGGGGATTTGGGGGAAAATATTCATATAAACTATCTAGGAACCATGGGGGAGTAGGGAGTGCCTCAGGCTCAAGAGAGAATATATGAAAAATAGCAGGTGATGTAGTAGGGGTAATCATTGGTTCTGCTAGTAGTGGGGGGGTGTAGGATTTTGAATAAGGGCCATTTGGCGATGCCTGTATTCAATGATCATAGGACATTGATATGTGAAATGATCAAGTGATTCACATAGAGAGCAAGGACATATCATACGTTCATTTATTGAGGTCATGAAATAGTGGATGTCAATGACATGTGGTTGAGATGACACGGATGGAAGGGGTTCTTGCCGAAAGCTTTGGCGGACTATCGTTAGTGTTTGTCGAAATTGAGGTAACGCCGGGAAATGGTGGGTGTAATGACCATACTTTGAATAGATGGAACATATTAATTTGGTTCACAACCCGTTGCTACCTGTATTAGGGGATGCAGTGGTAGTACTGGAAATAATGACAAGTGGTGTCATTTCCCGAGGGAGTTGAATTAAATTGCGTAGCTCGGGAAGAGACGAGAATTTATTGGTGTGATGTCTGTCTTTCTTGCATAGTGCATAAGGAGGCTAAACTCGTGGGGGAAGTGGAGCAGTGGGATATTTCTTCTTCCATGTTCCCCTAGCTGTAGCAGTGGCGCTAGTAAGTGGGGGTGAGGGTGGTGTAGTTGCAATAAGTATTGGAATCTACATCGAGATTCCTTCTGTTTGGGGAGGGAGGGATGGTTGAGGGACCATCGCAGGTGGATGTAGATACCATAGTGGAATTTCCAACACCATATTAGGAAGGGTAAGCGTTCCGGCTACCTGGAAAGATTGTACGCCTGGTGGGGGGTAAAAGAAGGGGATTTGAGTAATGGCTTGGGGGACTGTCTCCCAAACTAGGATGTGGCCCTAGGGGAGGGTAAAGTTAGGCACAGGTGGAGCTGAGGAGTTATCAAGGGATTCCCGAGGAAGGAGCTTTGCAACCAGTGGGACGTCAGATAGTAAGGAAGCCTCTATGGGAGCAAGGGTATCTCCAGTTTCTGTTCCATTGGATGAGATGACACAGACTTGTGTTGAGGGATGTATGAGCGATGATGCTCCATGGTATGTCCCTAGAAAGGATGGGTCTTTGAAAATTTTGAGATCCATCTCGATGAGTGGGTAGGAATAGAGATTAGTGTGGATGAAAGGTAAGATGTTATCAATGTTGGAGGAAGGGTTGGGCTCATAATGTGACACTTGGTCAATGGTGACAATCTTTCAGTTGTGGGGGAACATCATGGTTCAAAACAAAGAAGAGGTGACTGCCTTCATAGCATACATGTAGCTATGACTGAACAAGATATTGTAATCAAGTGGGGCATCGATAAAATCAATGTCAATAAGGATATTTTTTCCCCCGAGTTCAACAGGTGTTATCCATGATTTTGGTCATCATGATGATGTATTGATAATGGTGTACTCAGGCTCTTCATTAGAATTTTCTCCAGAGAAAAGTTACCTTCATCTCTTTCCATAAATCACATTTTTGAGGAAGGTTCATAGGCTGCCAATACATTTGCCTATGAGAATGCATGATTCTCGTAGGCTGCCTTAAGCCAGGGTGCGAGAATTTCACACTGTGTCTAACTAATAGGGTGCGAACACCTTCTAAAACAAGGAAAAAGGATGAATTCTCGAAGCTTCTAGAAGGGAATCTTCTAGAAGGATGAGATGGCATTCGAATGGTTATCTAAGTACTGGATTTCCTGATATTTTGGGATCACTCTTATCCAAGTAACTAATTCATTCTCTCTTATATATTGAGTGGATTCTCATGGAGAAGGTTAGAATAAAACAAGGTTAAGAAGACATTGGAGAATTAGTGAAAGATTGTGTGAAGGACTGATGCTACATTAGCTAAGAACTCCAGCAAGGTTATCAAAAGTGGTTGATCTTCTTCATGCAAGTGAGCAAGTGTGTGTGTCAGATCCAAGGGCCATCGAAAGGAGGTTTGCAACATCAAGGCTCAGGTTGTAATCTTTGCTTTCCATCAATATGATACAGTAATATGTCCCTTTCCCATAAAGCTAAGTCTACTTTATTGTAGAGCATTGGAGCGAAGCTGGAACAACAAAGACCAAAGGAAGCAATCATAAAGTATGTTCATGATTCTTTCCTTCTAATTCATTCAATCGTCGAAATCTAGGGAAAGAGTATTATTCTGTCTTGCTTTGTTCTATATCTAGGTGGATCTAGGGAGATCAGTTTGTGTCCGCACTTACGGATTTATCCAATAACAAAATTGGTGACTCCACTGGGGAGAATACCATTTTCTTGATGGATTTTTGTGTTTTTCTGTGGCCATTTTCTCTGGTTTCATTTTTCTCCTGTCCTATTAGTCTCCGAGTCTTCAAGATATCCTGATAGACCTTCTGGGTCCAGAAGCTTTTTTAAATTTTACTTCATTTTTTAAATTTTTGGATATGTTCAGGAATTCTTGCACTGCACTTCATTGCAACCTGCGAGAACTGGTAAGGTTCGCACCCTGCTCATAGGTTTCAGTGCGAGGTTTTCGCAGCTTGCTAAAAGGTTTCCTGTGAGAATCATTGATTCTCGCACTATGTAATAGTGCTTACCTGCGAACATTTTTTTTTCAAAATTTTGAATTTGAGTTTTAGTCTTTCTAACTGCCGAGATCAGCTAGAATATCTCTTATGGGTTTCTTGGACTATTGATTGATAACTTTCTTGCTTTAGTTTGCATGCGTGAATAGTCTTAGGGTTTCAAGGCTTTTCTTGTCATTTGTGACTTGACTTTCGTTTCTTGACTCTTCTTGGAAAAACCATTCTCTCTAACTTCAGATTCTCAGTGTGTTTGATTAGTTGAGAACCAGTGATTGGTTGAAAGTTGAGTACTTGGTTTTTCTCATTTTCTTATTAGTTCGAAAGAACATTTTCATTTGCATTGAGAAGACTATTTGGTTTGTTCTTTATTTTTTCTTTCATTGAAAGAATTGATTGGGGTGTTATTGCTTGATGATTTGATTTTTCTGCTCTCTCATTGGTATAGTGAGGGTTCTTTTTGAACAGTGAACACAAATGTTTTTTTTCATCAAATTGTTTTTGTCATTTACAAAACATTGAAAATCAAATTTTAGAGATTGTTGAAGTATTGAAAAAGAGAAACATAGAGAATAGTCATTCGATAACTGATTGTTTGCATTGACATTTGAAAGTAAATTTTGCATATCGTTCATGGTTGATCTGGAAAACTTCTCTCTCTCCCATACATAGGATTCATTGAACGAAAAGTGATACATTTCACTCTCATCCTTGCATTATTGGGTCAGAGTCATACAACATAAGTTTCACTTTTGTTACCTTTGAGTAAACAACAGCTCTTAAAAATACTGCGTAATCTTAAAATTTATCTAGTAACTCTTTTCTAGGGCTCTTTTACACCAACATTTAGCTAGGCTAGTGATTTGGAGTAGGAAGAGAGATACACTCTCCAAAAGCTCAAAACACACAATAGCATCTTGAGTTAGGGAGTGTTAAATTCCATTTGCAACATATTGTCCTGGGAAGCCCTTCTAACACAAGGGTCAAGCACTAGGTCGCATTGGTGTTGGCAGAGTTACTCACCCTGCTTTGTTGACATCAGTGTAGAGATTGCACGTATTATGGGGGTCACTCAAAGGTATACCCACAATGATTAGTGGAAACCTTTCGAGTTGATTTCGGGCTAAATACCCTGCCCTTGCATGTGGATCAGACTATCGACTGTTCCCCTAGGCTTTACTATTGTTGGTGGTGACCTTAGTGGCCTATCTCTCTAGGTTCTTACCCAAGGTGACTGTGGAGGGGAAAGTCTTCACGGTACCTGGAATTGACGTTGATCAAACTCACTCGGGCTCCTTGGAGGGTATACCGACGATTATGTGTGGGAGCTTGCACCAGGGTGTAAGTCCATTAAGCAGGTCATCAGTGTAACTTATCAATCCTAGCCCCGCCCCTTCTCGTCTCGTTGCTGCGACGTTGGATTTCATCACCAACTAGTGGCTTCGAAATTAGAAGGTCTTGTTTGCCTACCGATTGCTTCTTAATTTTGTTTACTAGTGCGTGTTGTTTGTTTCTCAAAGTTGACCCTAAGAATTTCTTCGCGGAGCTTGTCACTCGTTTACAATTGCTCCCCCACGACGTTCACATAGGATGCAAGGTTTATCTCCAGAACATCTGGACAGTTCTCAACCTTTGGCTACCACTACACGTGAGGACTCTCCTCACC
>JASDQU010109567.1:0-21838 GCA_032191745.1 Picea mariana | reverse complement strand
CATTTGAACCATTTATAAATTAAACACATCAAAATTCACACATTATAAAGTAAACCGGTAGAAACCATCTATATATATAATGATCAAAAGAGTTTGTTTTTTACAAAAGTTTGTCTAAAGACCAAAATATCAAAATTTGAAGCTCATAGCTTCTACAAAGTGATGTCACAGATGAAGTTCATGGTAACACATGACTTCCCTAGCAACCCTACGGAGAAGTCGACTCATAGCTGGTGATACCCCTACAGTGTGACGATGATCGCGTCGTGGAACCTCTTCCAGAGTCATATCTGGAATGTCTGTTGTCAGGCCCTCTAAATTTTGTTCCACCAACTGATAATCTTCGGCATACTGTGGTGGTGGTGCTGCTACCTCTCCTCGTCGCTGGATAGGAGAGGTGCCAGGAGGTCTATACGGTCCAACATCTGTGTTATCAACAAAATTTTTGTGTTAGTCTTCGGATAAACATATAAAACAAAAAAATTTGAATATGATAAAAATTCAAAAACATTTAAAAAGAGAAAATGTGTGTACTTCTTACCAAGGTCTCCCCACTAAGCATCCTCAGGCAGTGCTAAATCCGGATCTCCTCGGAAATCCAACCTGTCATAAGCGTAGTCATCGACCGTCAACATCTGGTTACGAAGCCAGTCAAAGAAAATATCATCATATTTGACGATGGGTTCTGCTACATGCCGAGCCATGAGCCGACACCATCTAAGAATCCTTGGATCCCTAGGACCTGGTAGGTTCCACTTAACCTGTAGTCTAAATACGGGGACCCTCTCAAGGAAGAAGGACACTAGTAAATATCCATACCCAAATTTTTTCAATTCACCTCGCCTGCATTTGGTTAATTGCATTTTGATACTGCGAAGCACAACATCTGCCCAGTTGAATACTTGAGGCTCAGTACACTCGATGGCATACTGGAAGTAGATCTGTAATTCCATATGAGGAGTAGAACTCCCAACCATCCGAGCTATAGTAAAGAGGATAGTGTGGAGGGTCAAGTCTTGTACCCCCGAGATAACAACTTTTTCCTTTTTCCTCTCAGCCTCAGGTACACAGTATTGATTACAATACTCACTCATATTTAATCCACCGCCTCTACTACCGATGAGGATGACATAATACCCACGCCTAGATAATCCTGTCAAGAAGTATACATCCTCAATGTCTATGGACAATGTGTGATCTCCTACATTGAAAACCTGTTGATCTGGTTCCCACATACGGACCAGGAACTCTAGTAGTCTGACTTGGGCTCTCATGCCCGGGATGAGAAAGTATTTTAAGAGCCCACAATCTCTCAATGTCACTATGGTAGGAGGATGATTCTCGACATTTGCATTATCCTCTTCATGTTCTCGTTCTCTCCACTCAAGCACCATGTTTGTGGTTATTTACCTGCACAAGGAACATAAACAGAGGATTAATGATTTTCTTCATGATCTAAATCTTTTTCATTGGCTAAATATTTAAAAAAAAATTGGAGTTTTCGGTTGTCGCAGGTGCCCCATTAGCACAGTGCGAGAACCTTTCAGGTGGCTTAAGGCTCACCTGCAAGAACGCATCATTCTCATAGGTCCCGTATGGACTGCCTGCGAGAATGCCAATGCACATGTAGGGTTCAAAAAACAACTTGAAATAGAAGTTTTAACCAGTGAAATTAAACATTTAAACCATGAAAATGTCAAGAATGAATGGCTTACCTTAATGCTACAAATGGCTCATCGATGGATCTCTTGTAGCTCCCGCAAAGCGACGCCAAATTCAGAGGGTAAAAAGGGGGTTTTGGAGCTCAATAGTGAAAATGAGAAATGATATGGTAAAAATGGTTATTTACTTATTTAATTTACTTTTTACTATGTCATTTTGGGTTTTTTATGCTTATCTATTGATTAAACCTAATCCCTAATATCAAGGTGAGTGTAATGACTTGCAGGTATGATGATGTTGATAATTAAACACAAGGGTATGGACATATTTATTCGTTATGGCGTGTTTTTATTGTTTTTATGGTTTTTACATAAAACCTTGAGCGTCGTCTTGTCCGTTCTTACGCTCATAAATACATGAGAACGTGATTGAGCATAGTTTTATCACTTTTTCGGGCTCAACAAGGTTATACGAAAAAGGAACCCCCCTGGAGTCCTCTTTAAGCTCTTTTCAGACTCTCTAAACATGAAAAGATCGTCGAGCGACCTTGCTATTTTCACAGTCACTAAAGTATTTGAAGTACGCATCTGGTGATCGATAATTTCTCTCTTTTCCGGTCTCATCCAGACCATTTTATGAAAAAGGAACTGAGAGAGTTCTCTTTTAAGTATTTTTCCAAATTCTATAATCTTGAAAAACCTTCGAGTTTTCTATCTCTAGACTCGTTAAACAAACATTGGCAGACCCGTGATGGGACCGAACCACTCCTTCTTAGGGTTCGTTAAACATAATCCGAGGGACTCGTCCAAAGGATGAGGTTATATCAACAAGCATATGTGATCCTCTTCAATCTTGCGTAAAAATAAAGAGGTACTTGCCAGAAATGGTGGGGGAAAATTTGGGAAAAGGATATGTTTCATCTTTATATTGATTGGCAGTAAGTGTCGCTCTTGAACATGACACCCCCTATTCATCATTTGAAGCCGATTTGGGAAATCCATTTGTCTCTCTTTCGATTGATTACAAGTTCATTTCGTGTGTCATCTTTGAGTCAATGCTGCCAAATCATTGGTCGTGTCATTCATATGTTCAAGAGAAGTCCATTCGAAATCTATATTGAGTCGGCCACTTGCAGTTATCCATTCTCTCCGTGTCGGCCTTCCCTGTGTCCAGTCCAATTTGCAAAATGCTCTGTTTCACCTTCAAACTATGTTACTCATTTCGTGTCACTGATGGGGGATACATTGAGGCCCTCCTGTGACAAGTTTTGTTATGTTGACTTCAACTCATTATCCGGAATCAAGACTTAGAAATTATTTAGTACCTTGGAGCTTGCATGCCTCAATGGCAAGTTTCCTCGCTTTCGACAGTGGGTTTACATCATTGACCCATAATAGAAAGATTCCATCGAATGTTCGACATCAACTCATTTATTCACACTTGATGGATTGTACTCTGGTACCTTGGGAGTCATTGACATCAATGGTGATTTCCCTCGCACTTGTTAACGGTTTTATCATTGACCGGTAATCAAGTGGTTTCTACCATGTTCGAATTCAACACATGTAATCACATGGTTAGATTCATACTTTGGGCGACGAGATTGAAGACCCTGGTTATTATCTTTGCGATCTAGTTTGCAATGGAGTATGTATAATTTGCGACACAAATATCCACTGTGTATGTTTCATGGCTATGTCGTCTTGATTTGAATTTTCTCGCATAGATCCACAGTGTATTCAGGTGGCTATGCTATATTTTGACGGCATGGATCCAAAGTGTGTGATTGGTGGCCATGACCTATGTCTAAAATGGCATCAGTCTATGATCTGAGTATGGGAATGCCTACCTCAGAATTGATATATTTGATACTCTGCAAATTCTTGATTGTTCCCAGGTTTCCGATTAGATGTGCTCCTAGTTCTCGACACACACATGCAGCTTACAAAGTCTATCAACTGTCACTGATTCCAATCTCAGAATTTGGGGGGCATTTTGTTATCCATGATTTTGGTCGTCATGATGATGTATTGATAATGGTGTACTCAGGCTCTTCATTAGAACTTTCTCCGGAGAAAAGCTACCTTCATCTCTTTCTAGAAATCACATTTTTGAGGAAGGTTCGCAGGCTGCCAATACATTTTCCTGCGAGAATGCATGATTCTCGCAGGCTGCCTTAATCCAAGGTGCAAGAAGTTCGCACTGTGTCTAACTACTAGGGTGCGAACACCTTCTAAAACAAGGAAAAAGGATGAATTCTCGAAGCTTCTAGAAGGGAATCTTCTAGAAGGATGAGATGACATTCGAATGGTTATCTAAGTACTGGATTTCTTGATATTTAGGGATCACTCTTATCCAAGTAACTAATTCATTCTCTCTTATATATTGAGTGGATTCTCATGGAGAAGGTTAGAAGAAAACAAGGTTAAGAAGACATTGGAGAATTAGTGAAAGATTGTGTGAAGGACTGATGCTACAGCAGCTAAGAACTCCAGCAAGGTTATCAAAAGTGGTTGATCTTCTTCATGCAAGTGAGCAAGTGTGTGTGTCAGATCCAAGGGCCATCGAAAGGAGGTTTGCAACATCAAGGCTCAGGTTGTAATATTTTCTTTCCATCAATATGATACAGCAATATGTCCCTTTCCCATAAAGCTAAGTCTACTTTATTGTATAATTCCTTGATCATATACATATATTGACTTTTGAATGTATTGAGTTGTTTTTACTTCGATTGGTTTGAGTTGTCCTGGTCTTGACTGCACAAGAGCATTGGAGCGAAGCTGGAACAACAAATACCAAAGGAAGCGATCATAAAGTATGTTCATGATTCTTTCCTTCTAGTTCATTCAATAGTCGAAATCTAGGGAAAGAGCATTATTCTGTCTTGCTTTGTTCTAGATCCAGGTGGATCTAGAGAGATCGGTTTGTGTCCACACTTAGGGATTTATCCAATAACAACAGGGAAATTTTGGAAGAGCCCTTCGGGAGAGGATGGTCATCCGTCATAAGTTCTCAAAGTGATGGTAGATGGTATGAGCTCGGGGGAGCCAAGTTTCTGCCATATGGATTTGGACATGATGCATGTGGAGGCACCTTCATCAATGATACAGTGATGAATTGTGATGTTCTGGATTTTAACCAGTATCTAGAAAGCTACCAGAGAGGGGAGGCAGGGTTCCCCACTATCAAGATCAAAGGTGATGAGTCATGTGTCAGCAGGGTCGACTGCCCCCAGGGCAGAAAGTAATGACTTCCATTGAGTAGGATAGGTTTGAAGGACTTATAAAACTGACATGGCAGTAGGATATTGTGCCAATTCATCGACCAGACTATAATTGTGGGCCGCCCTAGCCTGAGGGTTGTTGACATTCCATCGCAATGGGATGCGAGGAATACAAAGGGGTATCTCAGTATTAGGGCGTGGAATTATAAAAGGTCGTCCACTTGTGACTGGGGTTTCTTCTGAGGTAGTGGGATCATGGTCAGGGGCTGCGCTATATTGACGACTATGCATTTGTATAAGAACTTCTTCCTCACTAGTGAGGAGGATAGTGCGATCTATACAAGTGACTGAGTGTACATATTGTCCCATCTATGGTGGGGTTGACTACATCTCCTATTGGGTGTTCATCACCCCTTGGTGTGGAATGGGATTTTGCAGCATGGATGGGGGTGGTTGCTACACATATTGTTGTGGGGCTTGCTGAGGGGCAGGCAGTGCTAGGGAACGTGGTCCATTTCTGTATTCTTTCATCCATTTAATGTCAACGATTTGAGGGAAATGGTGAGTATAATGGCCATACTCACCGCAAAGGGAACAAGGGAAGTTTTTCCAAAGATTGTTGTTATTATTCCCTTCGCATTTGTTATTATTTTCCTCTTAGGGGTTCGGTTTCCTCTGATTCTAGTTGCCCCCAGCAGGTTGGTTCTGTTGGGGGTGATTCCCTCCTAGTCTTGGATTATTATTGTTTCAAAATTTTCCTTTCTTTTTGGAATTATTCGACTAATGGGTCAAATTAGTCATATTCAGTTGGTCAAAATTGTGGACTTGTTGAATGGGATAGGGCTGAACAAAGTTAATCCCAACATGTGGTTGTCCATGTGGAGAAGCAATGGGATGGGGAGGACCAGAAAATGGGAAGTATGGATTATGTTGTGACAATGATTTGTAAGGTACATAGGAAGGCAGGGTGCTTTCACTAGTGCTTAGGGTGTAAGCAGAGGTAGAGGTGTTTCCAAAACTAGGTTGAACAGTCGAGCACATCATGGGTGCCGTCGGGGGTCCACTTATGGGTGGAGGGAGGGAAACAAGGTATGGTTGTTGATAAGGGGGAGGAGGGTAGTAAGGGTTTCCTTCATATACTGGTGGATATGGAGATGTACCATACGTAGTTGGTTGTGGGGGGTATGGATTGTGGTGTGTTTTGGTACCAGTCAATCCATCCGCGGAGTGAGACATCCAAGTTTTTCCTAGCCGAATGGCACGGGTCTCGGGGTGTTAGGTAGTACTGTATATAATTAT
Organism: Picea mariana; assembly: GCA_032191745.1. NCBI lineage: Eukaryota > Viridiplantae > Streptophyta > Pinopsida > Pinales > Pinaceae > Picea > Picea mariana. The sequence continues at coordinate 15,654 of JASDQU010109567.1, read as the reverse complement.
CCTGACTGTGAATAAATGAGTTTGAACTGTTGAGCCTTGCTGATGGCTTCTTCTTCAGACTTGGGGAAGGTGGCGGCCACATCCTTGGCAAGAAGGGAAACAAGTGATTTGAGAAACCAATTGAGGCATTGTTKCTTGGTGGCTTCAGCTTTGCATAGACTACATCGCCGACGCCATTCATGAATGTGGTCAGCGACGTGTGTKGCGAAGGTTTGTTTAAACTCTGAGAGTAGTTCGAGACCATTKTCATGAMAGATTGGGATTTGAAAGAAGGTAAAAAATGCTTTGGCCAAAGATTCAAAGGTCACATGGGATCCATATTTTTTTTCTACATACCACTTGGTTGATGGGCTAGTGAATGTGCATTGAAATAACCTCAATCATATGGATTCATCCATGATGTTATTTGAAGAGCACCATAAGTGGAAGGTCATGATATGTTTGGTCGGGTCATCTCTCACTTTTCCTTCAAACTTGGGGATGTCTGAAGGTAGTTTGGTAGGCATTGTAGGCCATGTGGGGTTGTGAAATATAGGATCATTGGTGAGCTTAGTCAGATCTGGTATGTTGAGGGAAGCCAGGTAGGGCATCTGGGGTGGCGGTGGAGAGTTAATTCCCATCATGGTGGGAATGGTTTGTGTACATGACCCCTGAGGAGGGTTAGTTCTAGCCATGGCGTGAGTGGTTTGTATACCTGACCCATGAGGGGTGTTAGGTGGGTTTGTACTTCCCCTTTGGCGAGAAATTTGTCCCCTGCTTCCTTGTAGATAAAAGCTAGTGGATGGTTGACTGTGGGATGTGGACCCAATTAAAGTGGAAACAAGAAAATTTGATCCCAAAACAGTAGCACTCACAGGGGTGTGAGAGGGTTGGGCCAATGAGCTGGCAAGGCTCGGAACACCTCCTAAAAGAGGAGGGAGGTTATGCAAGCATTTGGAACGGTGGGGATTCTATGGGTCCCCTATGATGTCCGAATAGCAAAGTGGATGTGTGCAGATGGTGATGAGAGCAATAAATGAACAAGAGTCTTTGTGTGACTTGAACCTTCACAATATATCTCACAATCGTATGTAATAACAAGGGAATCATACATAAGGAAATTGATAAAGAATCATACATGTGGATAGGTGGTTTTTGTCTGCATGGGAGAACAAAGAAAACAAATACTCGTGTCCTAAGAGACGTAACATCCTTCCTCTCAAATATCACTTGACCTTCCAATAGTACTCAACAGTGGGGTTTGAAGCCACCGGAAGAGAAACTARTGAAGGATGAAGAAATCAATTATAATGAGGGGTAGAGGGTGCATATCTCAAAAGAGTTGGTGATAGTTTCCAATAGCCACACAAAATCTGATCAAGGTGAAATTGTAGCCCACAATTGCCACCTAGGTTGATGTCCTAAAATTTGGTCACAAGGTGCCTCGGTCAAAGTGAGACATTTAGATTTTCAGCCTTAGAAATGGGTCATGGGATGGATCCTGTCCAAGAGGTTGGTGCCTCAAGGGGGGACACATAGAAAAACAGAACCTCGACCTTCAAGCCTTCATGAGTATCTCCCTGCCTTATGGCGTAAGAACACTTGAGTTGGAGGATTTAAAAGTTCTCTATTTGTCAACTTCTAATGTTTGAAGATGTGAGAACCAGATGATGGGGAGTTATTTGGATGCTTATCCTCGATATCCTACCTAGACTAAAAAATTTCTTTTGGCACCTCCTATGGAGGAAAACTTAGTGACTTTTTAGAAAAATTTTAGGTGTGGTTGTTTGAGATATTAAGGGTGTGAACCAATCTCGTTCAAATTAAGTGGGAGTGGATAGTTTCGTCAAGAAAAGGGTGGCGCGTTTTGGAATCCCTTTGGAGGAAACTTACTTAAACCTCCATGATTCGAGATGAAAACTATGTGAGTGAGTAGTGACTTTGTGTGTGAACAAGTGAACATGTGTCAAATTTTTAATAAGTTAGGTGTCACCTTGCAGCATGTGGACATCGTGTGCTCCTTACAAGTCTTGATTACCTAATTTACTATATTCCATTGGTACAACTTTGCGGAATTTTAAAGTCCCTAGAGAACTATCATGTGGATATGTGGGTCCTTACCAATCCTTTAACTCCCTAGTGTGATCTAATATAAGAAATCTTCAAAAAACTATCCTAGTTTGTGGACATGTGAGCATGTATGGGCCCATTACAAAACCTTTAAACTTCCCTAGTGATGTAATCTAAGAAATTAATTTCAAAAATATCCTATCTTTGTAGCATGTGGGCATGTATGGGCCCTTACAAATTTATGATGTGTTTGAAAATGAAACTAAGAGGAGTCCCACAGGGATTGTTGTCATCTCCTAAAGATTTTGTTTTTAAGGGAGATGAAACTTTCCCCCAATTGTTCTTCTGATTCTCAAGATCACTCTATGGCACGAGAGAAGATCATACTCAATGATTGACGTTCAAATTATGGTCCTAATGTGAGTGTGATTATATGTGATATAGAATAGTTCCAAATTAACTTTAATCAAAGCAAGCCATCCATGTGGAAAAATGAAATAAAAAAGAGGATAAATACAGATTTTAACCCCCAAGTGCCTATGTTTTGACTAACCCTTCATGTGGAGAGGGAATCTAAGTGTTGTGCATATTACAATTTGCATAAAATCAAGCTTAAGAAGGATATGGGCCTTCAACAGATCACAAAAACCCTTATAATGTGCAAATTTATGGATAGATGCACGGGTCACAGAGTAGACAGAGGTGCATGTGGTGCTAATGCACAAATCAAAAACAACCTGTTGGTGCAGGTGCATAGAATGCGCTAAGAAACATAGAGAGGTTGGCACACATGCTCGAAAGACACACTTGCGGGTTAAAAAAACTCGTGCACTTTCTGTTACACGGTCGGGAAGAAAATTTCGGATGAAATTCTCTCAGCTCAGCTCCGAATTTAGCCTCTTGTAGGTGGGCTTGGGCCGGTTATGGTTCCTGCAAGTTAAATAAACCAAAAATATGTGCTCAAATAACCCAAATGGGGAGGAAATTCATACCTATCCCCAATGTAGTCTCCAATCTGTTGTATCATTTTCGTGACCTAAATGAGCAAAAGAAGGACACTTACAAGTCCAGTTGGGTTAGCTAGACAAGACAGAAGTGAATGCAAGAGTTAGAAACATCAAGAATGAGAAATAAACAAACAACTAAACTAAAAACAATAAAATAAACTAAACTAGAGTCCATAAGGATATTAGAATAAAAAACAAACAACATTCATTCCACCAATGGATAGATTGTATTAGTGGGAAAACACCAAAGAGAAAGGGAGACTTATGGGTCCCCACTTCCTCCAATGGAGGGCTCTTGAACCCCCAATGATTGAGATCTTCTTACAAATAAAAAAATAGAAGTAAATGGCGAATAAATCCAAATCTCATTCACTCAAGAGGTGATGTGAATAGCTCAATGAAATGGTGCTTGTATTCTCCAATGAGGAAAGAGGTTTCTTACAGGAGAATATAGGCAGCATAACAATACAAATAGATTCTTGAAAATGTAGTGCACCCATGGCCTCTTTTTATAGCACATCTTTGAGGCATTATCAAACAGGTCTTTAGTGTGAACAAGGGGCTCTTTAGGGAACCATTAGGTCTTTGACCAACCCCCCACTTGGATTCAGCTCGGATTTGGGTGTCAAATCGACTTGGGAGATGAACCAGAAGTGGGTAGAAGGATGAAAAAAATCATAAATGCGTCGTTCCGAGGTATGCACGGATTTTTTCTTCCACGATCATCCATCGGGTGCATATGCACTTTTCTAGTTTTTTCGACTGGTGCACGTGCACATGCTTCCTTTGTATTATGAGCACATGCTGATTTTATAACCAGTTATATAGTTTTGTGCCCTTTGGAAATGCAGTTTTTGGGTCATGGATGAACTAATATGTGTTTGGAGATGTTGGATTCCTATAACCATTTGCAAACGATATTTCAATGACAACACCGGTGAAATAACTGTCTATCTGAGTGTACCAAGAACAAGGTGCTTGCTTCAGCCCATACAATGCTCTTTTGAGTCGGCACACATGCGACTCACTGTTGAAGATCTCAAATCCTTAAGGATTCTCTATGTACACATCTTCCTCAATGATCCCATTGAGAAACACATTTTTTACATCCAGTTGATGAATGTGCTAGCCCATCTACACTGAGAGTGCAAAGATGGATCTTATGGAAGAGTACCTTGCGACAGGTGCAAAGGTCTCGTCATAATCTATGCCATTGATCTGTGAGGAGCCTCGAGCAAAAAATATGGCCTTTCATTTCTCCACACTCCCATAAACAACTTACTTTACCTTGTAGATCCATCTCAAACCTACCACTGATTTGTTGGCCAGTCTTGGGACAATTTCCCATGCACTGTTTTTGACAATGGAGTCATACTCCTCCACCATTGCATATATCCATGTGGGCTCCTGCACTGCCTCCTGAAAGGAAAATGGTTCATTCACAATACATTTTCTCATGAGAGCCATGTATCCAGTAAATTGGTCAGGAGACTATCTCTGTCTACGCTGTGAAGTAGGGGCTCCTACATTCTATGCAACATCTAGTCTCAATCTATTAGCTTCCATGGTGTGATTTTTACCATTTCTGATGGATGGCTCTGCATGAGTGGATTCCTCCACTCCATGAACCTCCTCATGTGGCTAATCCACATCTTGAGACTCATATTTGGGAACCAATAGTTCCTCCTCTACATGCAAGTCCAAATCCCTCTCAAGGGAAAACCACATGGCTTTCCCCTCATCAAATTTTATATCCCACCACACAACAATCATTCTGTTGTTTGGAAAATAAACATGATAATTATGGGGTGTTTTTGTGTACCCCACAAAAATCCCAACTTCAGTAGTCTATTCCAGCTTTTTCCTGGCATTCTTGGTCACATGCACATAAACATATGAGCCAAAAATCCTAAAGTGTGAAACATTAGGTTTCTTACCAGTTAAAGATTCTTTAGGTGTACTCATGCCAAGTACTCTATGAGGACAACGATTTTGCACATAAACCTTAGTATTGCATGCTTCTTCCCACAAATGTATTGGTAGGCCCTGATCATGCAACATCGCTCGTGCTGCACCCACGATCGTTATTTTCTTCCTCTCCATGACCCCATTTTTCTATGGGTTATGAGGTGTTATGAGTTCTCTTCGAATTCCTTCTTTGTTGCAGAAGTATTTGAATTCGTTAGAGATGTATTCTCCACCATTATCACTCCTTAGAGCCTTAACTTGATTCCCTGACTCTTTCTCCACCAATGCCTTAAACTCATATAACTTTGAGAATGTTTGATCCTTCTTCTTCATGAAGAAGATCCAACATTTACGAGAAAATTCATCAATAAAAATAACATAATACTTATGTTTTTTTGTTGAATAAACCGAGAATGGTCCACACACGTCTGTGTGAACTCTCTCCAGAATCACCGAAGCATGGTTCTCCTTTTCATGAAAGGTGGACATTACATACTTCCCCATGGTGAAACACTTTCACTAATCTAACTGAGCAAGTGTTTCCTTTGGAAGCCCAATAGATATTTGTTGCATGATTTTCAAGGCTCCATGATGAAGATGGCCCAATTGCTTGTGCCATAATTCACCCTCATCCCGGCTCACCAATTTTTGTGCCTTGCCCATCATGGTAGCATAGCCATATATCTCCAGCTTGTAGATATTCTTAACTCGAATCCCTATCCTCTTGACTTGAACCGTTGTTTTGTGTTGCAGAAAATCTTTTCCATTGCTGAAAAAAATGTCATAGCCTCTATCCTCCAACATTGCGACTAAGACCAGGTTTTTCTTCAGACTTGGAACATGCATAAAATATTTCAATTGAAATGGTTTGCCTGAATCCCTCTAAAAGGTAATGGTACCAATTCTAGTCGCACTATATTGTCCATCGTTGCCCATCTATATATGCATTTTGATATCTTTCTCCTCTAAGTCACTGAAAAGCTCCTTATCTCCCGTCATGTGGAAGGAAGTGTCATTATCCAAATACCACACCAATCCCAATCCACTTGACGCCATGCATGCGATCAAGGAGAATTCAAGTTCAAATTTTTAGGCAAGGGCCTCACCAGCTGCAGCTCCAACAACCTTATTGTTCTTCTTCTTTTGCGAACAATTAGTAGCAATATGCCCATGTTCATGACAGTGAAAACACTTCACTTTCGAAAAATCCAGCTTCTTGACTTTAGACTCAGATTTTGAATGGAATTTCTTCCCCTTCCATTTCCTTTCCTTGGCATCCAAATCACAATCCTCTTCATCATCATTCTTTGATGAAGAGCCATCTCTGGTGTTCCTCCTGAACTCCTCCTACACTAGATCCGACCATAGTTGTTCCCAAACTGGCAATTTTTCCCTTCCATTGACAGAGTCTTAATAACTATGCCAACTATTGAGAACTCCTAGGAGTGCCAAGATCACCAAATAATCATCAACAACTGTTATTCCCACACTCCCCAGCTCATCCCGACATTGGAGAAACTTCCTGAGATATTTTGGAACGGAGTCGCCCTTCTCCATCTTGATCTTCCTGAGTTTATCTTTGAGTTCCAATTTCCCATGGTCGTTGTTGTTTTGGAATATATCCATCAAATCCTTCCACATTTCATATGATGCAGATTTCCCATGGAGGTTTGAGACAATGTGGTATCATACTCCCTCCAATAGGATCCTCCTCGCCTTTACCACTTTCTTTTGCCATGTATCAGGATTTGCAACGTCTGGCTTAGGAACATCTTTATCAATGAATTCCTTCAAGCATTGTCTTCGAGTACTACCTCCATCCTGTCCTTCCAAGAACTGTAGTTCTAGATTCCCTCAAGTGCATAATATAACCTCAAGCCATCGAAATCTATTTCGATCTTGAATCAGTTGTAGAACCAAGAAAGTATTTCTGCAAATTCAAATTCTATCCAGTCACAAACTCAGCTTCTGCAATTTTTTGCACTCTAATACCATGTAGAAATTTCAATACAAATTATGTATTTCCTGGATTATCCTGATCTAACAATTATATGCCACTATTAAATACATAATCGCTTCTACAAATATTCTTGCAGAATTTAATACACTATCACCAATTGCAATATCAAGAAGAAAGATCAATCACACATAACACAGATGTTTTTACTGGGAGCATAAAGCTAAAAACCCCACTATCATATATTATGTAAATATCATGGATCATGAAACAATCTCATACAAAACTCTAATCCAAGAGCTCTCAGTACACTATACAATCGTCTCACACTGTCATACAAAAATTGGCAAATTCATGTGCCAATTTACTGTCTCCAGACAACCTGCCTCCTTTGCACAATCCATGCAGATGGAAATCCATGTAAATGAATGAATCCCCTTTCCTAGGATGCACATACCTAATTGGAACATCCAATGTGCATGTGGTTGCATGAGTGGACCCACTAAAGTCACAACTGATAGTCAAACTGTCCCTTTCACTTTTTATCTCAATTGGGTCTCCACTGGATCTGACATGCATGTAGTTAACAATGGTAAATCTTCAGTTGCATGTGAGATCACTGATTGTGAATTTAATTAATAATTAATTCACTGATATCTCACTAGTGTAAGTTTAGTTACAACTAGTACAACTAAGCTTAACTCACTTAACTAAGTTAAACTACTTTACATCTCACATAACTACACATATAACTCAGTTACAACTTCGAATCACTCAGTTACAACTAATTCGACTTGCATGTCCCCCTAGTCAACCTTTGAACTCGAAATTCCTATAGCTAATTGATTTTCCACTTCGGTTAACTATTTCCAAGTACTCATTGAGAATAGATTAATATTTGTTGTCCAACTATTATTAAGGAACAATAATAGGTGACATACATCTATAAATAAAATTCGCTCACCATCTATAAATAGACATCATCAATAAATTGAATTTTCTCATCATCTAAAAATAGACTTCCACCTAAAAATAGCCTGAGGCTCCATCCTAGTGTAGGTGCATAATTTTCACTAGGATCTTCTTGTTGAATCTCAACAATCCCTTAAAGACAATTATCCTCTACCTAAAATGGATCACATTCTGGAAAAGGTGGTCGGGGCTAATAGAATGTCTATGATTGATGGTTTTTCAGGTTAGAATCAGATTGCAGTCGACGAAGATGATAAATAAAAAACCACATTCACCACTCCATGGGGTACTTTCATGTATGAAAAAATTCCATTCGGTTTGATATACGTAGGGGCCACTTTCCAATGAGCAATGTGCATCACCTTTGTCGGTGAGAGAGATAAGTTTTTCATTATTTATCTTTATGATTTAACTGTTTTTTCTAAATCTGATGCAGAGCACTTGGTACACCTCAAACAAACATTCGAGATATGCAGAAAATTCGATTTGTCTCTAAATCCCAATAAATCTCATTTTGCAATGAAGGAAGGTAAACTCTTGGGTCATATAGTATCTAGGGAAGGAATCAAAATTGACTCGAAAAGTGTTGAAGCTATAGATACAATAAATATTCCTTGTAACAGAAAAGAAATGTAGTATTTTTTAGGAAAATTATTTTTTTTAAGAAGATTCATTCCAAACTTCGTTGAAATTGTTAAACTGATTATAGATATGCTCAAGAAAGACAAAGAAGTAAAGTGGACAACTGATGTAAGCGAGAAAATCGCCATACGGACTACACCAGGGTTCTGAAGTGCAGGTAGAGCTAAGTGTCTAAAGTCTCCTACTTTTAACAACTATCCCAACATTACCTCACAATCATACATAAAATACAAAGTATAGAGATCTGGTAGGCACACCTTAAACTCCGCATCCATTGTCGATCCCTTTGTGCTCAGTTGTTTCTTGACTGCAGATCTCCTCCCAAGGACAACCTACATTCACCAAAATACAAACAAGAAACTACAAGCATGCATTCTATATATGGATTAGTTGGTTAGATATAATAACAAACATGCAAATAAATCACAAAGCTTGAAGACATCATTTGGTGGGACAAAAAAAGTATTTCTTTATATTAATCTAACAAATTCGCTTACAATATGAGACCAGAAACTGCTCCTCAAACTCGATCCTGGGATCCTCTTCACCATGCACCAACTGCTTCCATGTATCCTCCTCCTCTTCAGTTCTCTCTAGGGAAAGGGAAAGGGTTTGCAATAGAGGAAAAGTGGGCTGAAAAAAGGAATTCTGGCTCAAACTCACAATTTGGTTGCAAAATATTGGGGCAAAGGGGGAATACTGAAATGGGAAGAGTTTCTTTTCTCTCTTTCTTCCTCTTGGAATGGGACCCCAACACCTTCTTTTATAGTCCAAAAATATAGGTATTCGGTTGGGTGACTAACCATAGGCAGTCAAATGATTAGTAACAGCCCAAAATCCCGTATCCCTTTGCAATTTTTATTTTTTGCGCTTTTTGTGATTGTACGTAGGCTGCAGTGGTGCATCTAGTTTGTGTACACAAGCAGTAGTGGTGCAGGGTACATACATCTTCAAACAAATGGTTTTTTAGAAGAGCTTGTTCAATGATGGCTTGACAAAGATAGCAAGTAAGGTGGCATGATGCCATGTATTCATGTCTGGTGCAATTTAGCATTATAACAGATGCCCCCCTAATTTGTGAGGTTAGAAGAGAATTTGATGGTCGAAATACATTACCAATATTTACCAATGTACGAAGAGAATGAGCCCAGAGACTAGAGTTCAGGATGTGCCATTTGAAAAATAATAATTTGTCTCACCGAGGCGGGCATACCCATGCTCGGGATGAAATAAAATCATGGTTGCCAATCAAATACATTGCAGATCCATGTCATATAACTATATAAAGTGTAGCCGCGAGCAATACACAACAGATCTACATCTCAAAATCAAAACATATACATGTATAATATCTATCTTCAAGAAGCCAATGATGCCTGATGGCTGGAGATGAGGTCTTCAGAGCTTGAGAAACAACTTCAAAATCTTCAAAACTCGGGTAGGAGTGTAATATCAGTGTACGACTTCACTACCCAGAGGTATTCAATGACTCGTCGGGAAAAAACAAGAGGATCTCAGTGATCAGGCGGATAACTTCAGTGATTTTGAGAAAGGACTTGATTGGAATTTCAGGGTGATCGGGCATGAGGACAATAAACAAACTTTAGAAGGGCCAACTCAAGTTTAGAAAAAATTCCCTTGGACAAAAGCATGACAAAAGATGAGACTCAAGCAGCATGGCATTGACATAAGTTCATGATGCGGGAGGCGACTCAAACTCTCCATATGTTTGGAAGGATAACCAAACAGAGGAGGACACAACTCTATGTAGAGAGAACAACTTCCTAAGGTCATATTAAATCCCAGATCTTGACGAACAAACAAAAATATGTGCTTTGTGTTAAATTATGAGCTTGATTTCTTTTATTCCAGAGCGGATTAATTCTTTTATTTTCTTCAATACTTTGATTCTAGCTTAATACACCTCAACAATTTCAAATCATAATCGAATAACAATAATTATGTAGATAAGTTAACATGCATATCAACAACACATATACCCTGGGGAAACCCTATATACGGAGAAAAACCCCAACAAACAATATTCCTTTATTGCATTAATAATGTAAGATATCTTACAAATATCCACCATGAATGTACTTCTCTCAAAGAGATTTCCAAGATGACTCTGACCTAACAAAGACTTACAAGACCTTGCTGAAATACACCTTTGATATGCTGCCTCTTTATCACTGATGTGCTCCACTATTACTTCACCCTCAACCTGCATATGAAAACTCTGTTTCAAAATTGTGTTGAGGAGATGGTTTGACCTCTTCTTATATAGGCTGAAGAGGGGAAGATGAGAAGCTCGAAATAGTAACCTGATTGCATGCATTAGTCATAAATCATCTCCATACTTTAGTTCAAACTTAGAACTAGACTTGAGATTGGTTACAACTCAGCATTACACTTTCGTTCGAACTTTAGAAATAGACTTGAGATTGGCTACAACTCATCATTACACTTTATTTCGAACTTAGAACTAGACTTAAGACTTTAGTTGCAACTCAACATTACACTTTAGTTCTAAGATAGAACTAGACTCAAGACTTTAGTTGCAACTCAACATTACACTTTAGTTATAGACTCAAGACTTTAGTTGCAACTCAACATTACTAAAAATAGAACTAGACTCAAGACTTTAGTTGCAACTCAACATTACACTTTAGGTCTAACATAGAACTAGACTCAAGACTTTAGTTACAACTCTTGACAAGGAAATTCGAAATTCTCTTCATGGTGGAAAATGTTTACACGTGCCAACGCACTAGATCAATACAATTACATCATTTGCAATATTATGAATATCGTTTGTTTCTAGCTCATAGGAATTTTACATTCAACCTAACTTTTGCTAGATACCTTGAATTTTTCTCATGGCTCACAAGGTTTGACTAGTCTCACAGAGGTTGTATGTTCCCCCTGACTTTTTCACTAGTCTGTCTATGCTCATAGAGGTTGTACTTTTCCCCTGACTTTTGCACTATAATATCTATGCTCACAGAGATTGTACGTTCCCCCTGACTTTTTCATTAGACTCACATAGCATCTTTTTCGTCCTGACTTTTGGTTTGACTCACAGAGGTTGTTCATTCCCCCCTGGCTTTTGTCAATACCTCACAAGACTGGTTGATTCTCCAAATCTCCCTGGCTAGCCTCAGGGTGGCCCATATGACCTCTCATTGGAGAATGACTGTCGATGCTACCAAATTTAACACTCCCTCTCAGCGAGGGAGTCATTCTTAGCCACACCAAGCTTGCCTCTCAGTTGCAAAAAATGTCTCGAGGTCAGAGGCTTGGTTAGGATATCAGCTACATGCTCGCTCGTGGCTATGTACTGTAACTTTACAGTTTTTCTCTAGACCAAGTCTTGGATGTAGTGGTACCTCATGTCAATATGTTTTGACATGTCGTGAAATACTAGGTTCTCTGTCAATTTTTTGCAACTTTGATTATCACAGTGAACCACCATCGTCTCGATCTTGTCACCAAACAACCCAGAAACCAATTTTCTGATCCATAATGCTTCCTTGTAAGCATCACTTGCTGCAATGTACTCAACCTTTGTTGTACTCTGTGCAATGCATCCCTGATTTCGTCTTGACCAAAAGATCATAGCAGATCCTAAACTAAAGCAGTATCTAGAAGTACTCTTCCAATCCACTAGGCTTCTAGCCCAGTCAACATCTTCATACCCATGCAGAAATAAACCACCACTGGATGTATATCTAAGACCATAAGTAATGGTCCCTCTGAGATATCTCAAGATGTGCTTTGCTACCACCCGATGTCTCTATCTCGGTTCAGTCATGAACTAACTCATTGCAATCACTGCATAACATATATCTGGCCTAGTGTGGATCATGTACATCAATGATCCAATCAGCTGCCTATACATGGTGGGATCCACCAAATCTGAACCTGTATCAAAATCATGCAGCTTCTTCAAGTTGGTAACCATCGGAGTAGACATGGATTTGCAATCCATCATACCAAACCTCTTTAGTACATCCACTGTGTATTTTCCTTGTGCCAGAAATATCTCACCCTGTCTTTGCCACACTTCCAATCCTAGGAAGTAATGCATCAAGCCTAAGTATTTCATCTCGAATTCTCAGGTTAGATCCCTATTACTCCAGGCTATTAGCCCTTCATCTCCTATTAGAAAGAGATCATCAACATACATTATTAGTATAATAGGTTGGTTAGCTCTTACCTTGAAATATAGATTTGCATCAACATCACTTTTTTGAAAGCTCGGGCTTTTAAGAAAGTCATCAATCCTGTCATACCAAACTCTAGGAGCATGTTTAAGACCAAACAAGGCCTTCCTTAGCTTGCATACATGAGTACCTTTGTTATGAAGTATAAAACCATATGGTTGTTCCACAAAGACCTCCTGTTCAATCTTTCCATTTAAGAATGTTGTTTTTACATCCATCTGATGTAGCTTCCAACCAAGTACGAAAGCTAAAGAAATAATAGCTTGAATGGAGGTATACCTAGCTACAGGAGAAAAAGTCTCTTCGTAGTCGATTCCTTCTTTTTGTGTGAAGCCTTTAGCTACAAATATTTCTTTGAACTTTTCCACACTTCCATCAGCTGCATGTTTGATCTTATAGATCCATTTGGAAGAAACCACTGATTTGTCTTTTGGCCTTGGCACAATGTCCCAAACATTGTTCTTTATAATAGACCTATATTCCTCAAGCATGGAATCCTTCCATACTTGTATTTTATATTCTTCTTCAAATTAATAAGGTTCAAAATCACTAATGATGCTCATCAGTGCAACATAGCCTCCAAACCTATGAGGCCTCTTCCTTTCCCTCAAAGTTCCTTTGGGAGCAACCATCCTTTCTGCTTCCCACACTATTTCTTTAAGCCACCCTGGCTTCCTTTTGGCTGGAGGTTCCTAAATATTTCTTTCTAACACTTCAAGAGATTCTAGGGCATCACTACATGGCCCTTCACAAGGTTCCTCCCTATGACCATCTGACTCTTCATTTTCAGAAGAGGGTGAAGTTGGCTGAATTGCTTCTGAATCCTGTTGAAGCTCTCTAGATTTCTTAAATGCAGCTTCCTCATGGAAATTCACATCTCTACTTACCTCTATTTTCCTATGACCTGGTACATAAATACTGTAATCTTTGGAGTTCTCACTGTACCCCACAAAAACCCCTTTCTTGCCTAGGGGTTCCATATTTGTCCTCTTTTCCTTAGAGACATGAATATACATAAGACATCCAAATATCCTTAGATTCCCTACTTTAGGTTTGATCCCTGAGAAGACTTCTTCAGGAGTCTTGTCCTTCAAAATAGCATGTGGACACCTGTTCTGAATATATGCGATCGTGGAGGTAGCTTCTTTCCATAAAGAATTTGGTAGATTCTGGTCAAACATCATTGCTTTCGCTGCCTCACAAATAGTCATGTTTTTCCTCTCAGCAACACCATTTTAGTGAGGGTTATATGGCACGGTCAACTGTCTCTTGCTTCTTGCTGACTTGCAGAAATCCTCAAACTGAAGAGATTCAAACTCTCCTCCATTGTCTGTTCTAAAGATTCTGATGTGTTTCCCTCTCTTCTTTTCAATAAAGGCTTTATACTCTTTGAATTTATCAAATGTGTCACTTTTAGCTTTAAGAAAATATATCCAACATTTTCTTGAGTAATCATAATACAAGCAACCATTGAGTGAGGAAGATGACATGGGACCACATACATCAGAATGAACCAGATCTAAGATGCCATGAGCTCTGTTGTCACTACTAGGAAATGCTTTCTTTATATTTTTACCTAGCATGCATCCCTTACAAATTTCATTTTTACTAAGATAAATAGAGGGCATGCCACATACCATGTTCTATAGATCTAGAACAGATTTCTAATGAACATGTCCAAGTCTTTTGTGCCACAACTCATTAGAGCTAGTTGCATCATCAGCCAATGCCTAAACTGACTTTCCTGACACAACGTACAGTACTCCACTGCGAGTTCCAATGGGTTATGTTGTACATAAGTGGCTACCTTTAGCCCATAGTAATCCCTTCATGTCCTTGAAGATCACCCAATATCCCTTGTCCTCTAGGGTTGCAACTGATAGTAGATTCTTCTTGAGCCCTAGAACATATAATACTTCATCAACATGAAGTCTAGCCCCAGATTCCAATCTGAAGGAGATAGAGCCTACTCCCTCTATCTTGTTACATTTTTCATCCCCAAGCTCGACCTGCTCTGCAAAATATTTTGTCTCAAAATTTGAGAGGATCTCCTTGTACCCTGTCATGTGATTTGATGCACCACTATCTACTAACCAAGTTTTCGGCCCCGTGGAAACTGAACTGGATAAAGAAGAAACCAAATAATATTCTTTCCTGTTTTCTTTCTCATTAGAAGGACTTTTCTGATTTCTTTTGGATTCATCATCCTCAACAGTTGAGGCATGATGTTTCCCTTTCCTAGGATATTTCTTTCTAAACCAACAATCTTTAGCAAAATGACCCAACTTATTACAACTAAATCATTTAATCCTAGATGTATCAATATTCTTTCCTTTGAATGTACCTTTGATGTTTGGCTTCCATTAAGAACCTTTCTGGAAAGTGCCTTTCTTATTTCCCTTGAATCTTGATGTTAAAACTGAGTGCTCTTCTTTCGTTGGCTCACTCCTGGTAGCTATACGACTCTCCTCCTGGAGGAAATCATGCCATAACCTCTCAAATGTGGGTTGAATCTCTCTCCCACTTACACTGGATAAGAAAGTCTCCCATGAAGAAGGAAGATCGTAAAAAATGGCTTGCACTAAATCATCATCGTCCACTGTCACCCCTGTGACCAAAAGATGATCTATGATATGAGCTATCCTAGAACATAAATATGCCACTGATTCACCTTTATCCATCTTCAAATAATTAAGCTTGTGCTTAAGTGTCCTCTTCTGACTTGGAGCCTATTTCTCATACAGATTCACCAAGGTATCCATACAGTCCTTGGAAGTCATCAATGAAGTCATTGCAGACACTATATTGTCTTTGATTGAGTCAAAGATGATTC
>JASDQU010109566.1:86136-100914 GCA_032191745.1 Picea mariana | reverse complement strand
TATGATGTTGTTCATCATTTCTATTATATAATGATAATATTTTTATAATGATTACTATGGTTAAATATTCATGGGAATATCAGATAGTTTACTGTGTAAAACAATTTGGAGGCCAACAAGCAATTTTGTTAAAGAAGGCATTAGTTTGGGTTATTGTTTTGGAAACAAAATATTGCTTAAACTTAAAATTTTTGGAGAGAGATATATTTTGATTGCATCTGAGATAACATGTTTTGATTTTTCACTTGAACAATATCTATAAAATTTCCCTATAATTCTACCATTTTTCACTAATTACACTCCCTCCACGATCCTGATTTTGCTTATTTCATCCCTGTTCTGTGATATAAATTTTAAAACACAAGTCTATGTGGAAGCAAAAGAATGATAACATAGCAAGGGTTGAGGACTGATATTCTTGATATTTTTATATACATAGTTAATTATTTGGTTAATTGTTGAAAAATATTCGTATATTGATTACCTCCATGATACCATTTTTCACTAATTACACTCCCTCCATATTTCCCATGAACCCTATCATTCCTTGTTCACATGGAAATTAATAAATGATGTGTTATGGATGGATTTGCATGTATCTCATGTCAATTTTGGAGCCAAATTTTGATTCATGTAAGCAGAGTGTCATGTATGGTTTATTAAGAGCTTCATTACAAACAAATTGTTTCTATTGGATGAGATTTTTCAGTAGAGGTAGGGGAAATTGGAATTGGGGCCATGGGAGGCCTAGATTTTCTATCCATTTTGACGTTGACCCGCAAGAGTTGAACTAGATATTCCAAGATAGGTTCTTTAGTTGGGTTCGACATGGTATAACGCACCCTCGACTAGAAATACCCCCTTTCCATCCTTCTTAGAATATTCTCATCATTCTCATTCCTCCACATGTGTCTTTGCAGCCTGAAGTCCTCGCAAATGACGGTTGGAAAGATATTGTCCACTAGCCTGTCTCTCACTATCGTGGTTAACCCACTATGACATTTCCTTTACCACCACTTGTTAATCCCAATGTCCAAATTGCTCGTGTTGTTTCATTAGTTTAGTTTTCACACGCCAGTAAGAGATTCAAAACTGATATTCCCCAACCTGTGCAAGACAAAGGAAAAGTAGTTTCCTCCCCTTATTCTCCCTCCACTGATTCCTCGAAATCTATGTCTTCCCACCTTCATTTAAAGGATGATTTATTACATTTGATCAACGCGATACATCCCTAAGGGTCCAATCAACCACGAGACACTTCAGAAAAGTCTAATGGAAACAAAAGTGAACAAAGGAAAATTGCCTCACAAAGTGGCAAATATGGTTTGTAAATTATGTTTCATGTGATTCAGTTGATGAGGACAATGTTTAATGCTTTTCAACATATTTTGGACAACAATCCCTATTTTTGATATTTTGTGGATAATTTGGATATATATTATTTTTGGATATGATATAAATTATTGTTGATATTTAAATATCCAGTTTAAAAGATATTCAAGGGATTTACAAGGGTGGCATATGGTCAAAATGATTATCTTTTGTGTGTTATATTTCATGATTTAAAAATAAGAAATGACGGGAGTCACAAGGGGTCCCACCTACTTATTTATTATTAATTAAGAGCCTTAACTATATTATTATTATTTATTTCTCCTAAATTAATTAGTTAAGTTAAATCAACTTAACTAAAGAAAGTAGTTGAACTACTTCAACTTATTGGGTAAGAATAAAAGTTCAATGAGAAGAAGAGACAAGAGGAGAATAGAAGGAGAAACCAAGACTAAGGTTTTCTCTCTAGTTACATAAAATAGTTTCAGTTTTCATTCATTTCTGAGTTTATTCGAAAGCCTAATTCTCTTGTTGACAACAGGGTCTTATTTTAGACAACAAGGTTCAAGAATGAACCACACTTTTCAGATGCTTGTTTTAGAGGTGTTGACTCATCCTTGATAGTCTGTGTATTCTTGTCCATTTGTGAATTAATTTTCATGGTTGATAAAGGATACCTCGCAGAGTCAAAATGGCAACAGTTTGTGGAAAGCTGATCCAGATTATTAATTTTAGTTTTACTTTACTGTCAAATTATTTTTGTATGGTGTTCATCAGATATCTCTAAATCAGACTTTGGTCCATGCCCTCATAGGGTTTTTGTAAAGATAAAAATTCTTTTGGTATCTCAAAATGAAATAAAATCAGATTTTTATTTTGTCTCATACATGTGTATTTGTGGCTCGGTTACTTTTCTCTTTTGATATACATGTTCACTTTATCTCAAAATCTGTGTACATTCCAATATCTTTTATAAATTTTATTTTATATTGCAACATATTTAAATTATAGTGTTATCACCCTAAATTTTTTTATCGGGATCTAAAAACTTTTGAAGTTTAGCGAGATGCTATACCACAATAGAGGCGTGATAGTTCAGGGCGCTCGGCTATATTCTGCGACATATAAACAAATGTAGAAAAAGTGGGAAGGGAGTAGATCGGTGGGCCATAGATCTTGAAGAATCTCAGATCTACGGTTGAAGCCTACATCAGACAAACAAATAGCATGAAACTTGACGTCACGAAGGCAGACTGGCAAAAACTACTTTGGTTTCGACGGGGAACACGTGGCGCTCTTACACAAGCATCGGGGGAGACGGTGGATTTCCTGAAACCACTTTTCCTATGGCCCCAATGTCACGTGGTTCAAAACATCATGTCTATAGCTCATGGGGAGGATGGTGGTTGGTCAGATCACCTCACATCATCAGTGCAGGTACTTTCCCGGATGACGTACCAAAAGGATGTCGTCGCATAACTAACTCGAGGCTCATCATTCGAAGTGGATTGATGAAGCGTGGCACACCAAGGTACTGTGATAGTAATTCATGAGAAAATTACACAAACCATCAAATCTCAAATATGAATCATTTTATCCTATTCTAGGAAATTGTCATCTTATGCGTAAGAAAAACAAGCTCGGCCTGTGCTCCTGAATTATGTAAACTCAAAGGGTGGCCAAATAAATTATCAAGGTCTCTGGGAACTTCGAAAGGCATGGATAATAACCATCAAACGGTGTCTGGCTCGATTGGGTCCTTAGCTAAGGTACCAGGCAGGTCAATAAGTAAGAATGAAAGATGGGTCTTGCAGATACTGGCGACTAAATTTCATACCAAACCTAAAACTAAGATGGAGTTGGGAGTAAACTTAAACCTCGTTATGAGGGATCTTGTCATAAATGAACACACAGACAACATCTGCCATCCAACCACAAAGAATAAGAGGAGAAAAAGGAGGAAATCAGAGGCCAAAACCAAGATGATAGAGAGCTTCGAGGAAAATTTCGATTGGTGGAGTACCCTGGAGCAGGAAATTGCCAAGCTAAGGTGAATCCTTAGGTAAAATTTTGGTGTATTTCAGATAGTTTTGGACATATTTCAGCTTAAGAGAAGGGATTCCTGATATGAAAGACTGATTACTAATGATCCCTTTAAATAATACAATTGTTCTTCCTTTTTGTAACTTGTATCTATTTTTAGAATTATGAGGAAGTTGGAACGTTTTAAATTCCATATGAAATTTCTCTATATATGCTTGGCCTCATGAGTATAGAAGCATGGAGAAAAGAGGAGCCTACCCTCTGTGCAAGAAAACTTTGTAAATCTTTGGGGTTGGAATGAATACATGGGTGTAGAGGAAGATTTTGGGAATTTTTATGAAAAGATTTTGATTGGTGGTGTTATGAGTCTCATTTTCTCTCATAGTGTGTGATTCCTGTTATTCTATATTTTCATTTTTCTTTCTTCTGTCTAAATTGAGAAACTAAAAGTCCAGAATTCATTATTCCATGCTCTCGACTTGGCGATTTATACTATGTTCATCTCTTCTAAACCTTTTCAGAACTCATTACTATAATTCTCTGATAATAGTTGTGTGTTTCTTTTCTTCTGATACCATCTAAAATTTTCAAGCATAAACTCAGAAGTCACTTCCTCATTTAGCCTTTTCCTCTTGATTGTTTTCATGATTTGGAAATGCATCCTACATTCTTGTCGCCATAGCCCAAAGGTCATATTCATCTCTTCAACAACTTTATTAAAACCGAAAAACAAACCAATTCTATCCATCGATTTCCATATATTTATCAAGTGACACGAGAGAACCCTCTTTGAGTTGAGCAGGCTAGTGCCTCAACTCTAAAGCTGGTTGAAAAAGTTACCTCTGTCATTTGTCTATTCAGTCGGATAGAATTTACAGAGTGCTAACATTCTGGCACCGTTGTCGGGGATGAAATTTAAAAATTTTCCCTGGGAAGAACAACATGGTTGAGTTCTAGGGTCTGAGAGCGACAGACACTTAGGCACACATTGGTTGTATTCCTACTCTCATGACTCCACTTTGGTTCAAAGGTGAATCCACTGATAAAAGAATCTTGAATTTCCAAGAGGTGACCCTACTCTCAATACTTCAAGCGCGAGACAAAAACTTCACTGAAAGATGAAACCCCTTGACAGGGGAAAGGAAGGGCATCATGAGGGAAAACAGGTACTCAAAATGGGACCTCTTACAAAGAATTTTACTTTTCATTTTAAGTTGCCTTTGCTCCTTCCTTGAAAATGCCAAACGAACTTTCTTTTACCGATTGTATCTTAATAATTATCATGAAAGACTTAAAATTATATTTCCTCCTCTATACGTTGCATATGCATACCCTCACCTTGTCGCTAGTTCTGATAAAAAGGTTTCACCTTGGCCATGCAATGACAATGACCATGTTGATGAATCCTGTGAGACTCAGACCAATGTCTCTCCCACTTTTCTCGGCCCAACACCCCCTAAGGCACAACATAGATATATACCCTTAAATCTACCCCAAACCCTTCATGATTTCCCTCCAAATTACTATGAGTTCCTATCTGTGTTCGACGAAGAATCGGGTATCATATCTTCTGAAAAGCACATTCAAGGGTTTGAGCATGTTATAGATTTATTCGATATTGACCACGATTATGTGTGTATGAGAGTTTTCTCTCAATCCTTGAAAGGAGACACCAAACACTGGTTCAAACACTTACACCCAGAAACCATCAGCTCATGGGTGGAATTGAAGAAGTTTTTTTTTTAATTTTGGGGAAAGGAGAAATCCTTAGAGATGCAACTCACTGATTTTGCGCCTTGAAAAGACACAATAATGAATCTATTTATGTATTCAGTAGAAATTTCTCTAGTGTCTATTATAATTTGTCCAAAGAAATTCAACCCTCTAAAGCTGCTTCCATGCTCCATTATGCAACTACTCTTCATCCAGATTTTTCTTTCCTCTTGATGGAAAGAAGACCTGGGTCCTTACAACAAATGTTTAGTGATGCTCAGGACATTCAACATAACATCCAAGCATGTAAATAAACACAAAATGAGGGGTTGAATGTTCAAGGACATGAAAGTGAATGTGAACAGAAAATAGTGGATTGGAATCTTGAGCATAGAATTGACAATATCATAGGTCCTCTCGAAGTTTCCTATGCTAATGATTTTGAAAAAAATTAAATCCCACTTGTTGAAAGAGGAGGTGTTGATCCATCCCATGATGAGAAGAGGGCTATTCATTTTATGTATTCATTTGTAGATAGTCAAGAATATGAGTGTGAAAATCAGCTTGTTGAAGAACATGTTGATGTTCTAAGTTTGTCCTTGTTAGATGGCATGGCATATGTTAATGATTTGCCTATATATGATGAATATGATGATTATGATGTTGACCCCCTGGAACAATCAACCACATGTTCTCTATCAGAAAATGTTCCTTTTCAGCAGTATAATGAAAGCAATCAGGCTGCATATCACAATTACAAAGAATAAAGTATTGAATCAGCTGAGGGGAATTCCTTACCTCTATGCTTTTCTTCTTTCAAATTGCTGAAAGAAAATCCTAAAATCATCATCGGAGAAAAATAATCTGTTATTTTGCAAAGCCACACTAGATCAATGGAGCAGAATGACAAGATGTCACAACATTATTTCCATGCGCTTGAAGACCCTATTGATTGCACTGAAATACAACCATATGTTGGCAATGAAATTGAAGACGGTTTCAAATCAGGTAGGACAACCTTGCCATTATGTTTTGCTTCTTTCGAATTATTGAAGAAAAATATTTGTAGTATCTCAGGACAGGGATCCTCCAAGCATGAATGGAGTGGTGATGATAATTCTATGGACAATCACATAAAGGGTCATGTCAGCTCAGATTTGCAGTCTATGTTCAGATATCAGCCTGAAAAGGAAGAATAAGTTGCTCCAGAAAGTATTGTTCAAGGTCATTTTATCCATCCTGAAATTAGTATGGATTCTCAACATGAAAAGGTGTTTCAGAGTAATTTCTTTTCCCTTGAGAATGACATCGTGGTTAAATTTTTAAGCAACATAGACATGGATGAAGATTCTGAAATTGCATTTATGGAAGTTTCCAGCAATAAAGAAACAAATGACATAGATGAAGCAGTGTATGCCATTTGTCCATCAGAAACACAAAAAGAAAATGAAGAGGTAGTGGTTTTATCAAGTCATTTGAAAGTTGGGGTTTTGAAAATCCATCCACGGGAGCTCTAGACTGTGAAGTAGTGCATGAGCAGGAACTTATTTCTATTTATTCACTGGAAAGTCAAAGTGTTTGTCCTCAAACAAATTTCCATAAATTTGATGAAACCACATCAGAGTTGTTTGATGAACAAGAGGATAACCTTGGTGCATATTATATGGCTGTCATATTTGAAGATGTTCAAGAATATATGAATATTTTTGTTGATATGCATGGCCAAGAAGACAAACCTATCGTCACCATTTCATTCGAAGATGTTCTCAGAACAGAAGAAATAGAGCAAAAACAACTAACACTGATGAAAGATACTTGCCTTTCGGTTTTTTCTCATCAGGGAGAAATGATTTTTCATGATTTTCAAGATCTGATGGCCATCCTATTACAGTCTTCAGTGAAGGATTAATTTGCTTCATTCATAAGCTCAGATTTTGGATTTAATTTCTTTTTTCAGCCGCCATCCTTTATGTTTTTCTACCAACATGAGAAAAATGTGAACAAAGGAAAATCAGGAAGCTAATTTCTTGATTGGATGGATTGGCACTTTAGCATCACTTGAGCGAGTGGTCATCCCAGCAGTTTTAGGGTAGGTAAGGATGTGAAAATAATCTTTTTGATCAAACATTTTCCAGTTTGAGTTTTCTAGCACTAGATACAGTCAATTTTCAACAATGCAATCGGACATCCCCCATGCACTTGGAAGCAGTGCACAGAGCTTGGTAGGAGAAGGAAACACACATGTTTTGGGGAACAACCCCATGGATCAGGCACCGGCTCTACAATTTCTTTTCTACCTCGTGGGGAGGATAGC
The DNA here is from genome assembly GCA_032191745.1 of Picea mariana. Classification (NCBI taxonomy): domain Eukaryota; kingdom Viridiplantae; phylum Streptophyta; class Pinopsida; order Pinales; family Pinaceae; genus Picea; species Picea mariana. The sequence goes on along the minus strand of JASDQU010109566.1, from coordinate 93,512 downwards.
ATCCCTAGTTGGAGCCAATGTTATCACCCTAACAATTTTTATCGGGATCTAAAAACTTCTGAAGTTTAGAGAGACGCTATACCATAGTAGAGGCACGAGAGTTCAAGATGCTTGGTTATATTCCATAGTGTATGAACGAATGTAGAGGAAGTGGGAAGGGAGTAGCTCGGTGGGCCGTCGATCTTGAATAATCTCAGATCTACGGTCAAAGCCTACATCGGACAAACAAATAGCATGAAACTTAACATCATGAAGGAAGACTAGGGAAAACTACTCTGGTTTCGACAGGGAATGTGTGGCGCTCTTACACATGCATCGAGGGAGATGAAGGATTGCCCAAAACTACTTTTCCTATCGCCCCGATGTCACATGGTTCAAAACGTCATGTCGATAGCTTGCGGGGAGGATGGTGGTTGGTCAGATCACCTCACATCACCGGTCCAGGTACTTTCCTGCATGACGTACCAAAAGGACGTCGCCGCATAACTAAGTCAAGGATCATCATTCAAAGTTGATTGATGAAGCATGGCACACCATGGTACTGGGACAGTAATTTGTGAGAAAAGTACACAAACCATCAAATCTCAGATATGAATCATTTTATCCTATTCTGGGAAATTGTCATCTTATGCGTAAGAAAAACAAGCTTGGCCTGTGCTCTTGAATTCTATAAACTCAAAAGGTGGCCAAATCAAGGTCTATGAAAATTCCGGAAGGCATCGATAACACCCATCAAATGGTGTCTAGCACGACTGGGTTCTCTGCTAAGGTATCAGGCAAGTCAATAAGTAAGAATGAAAGATGGGTCTTGTAGATGTTGGCGACTAAATTTCATACCGAACTTGAAACTGAGATAGAGTCGAGAGTAAAATTAAACCTCGTTATGAGGGATCTTTTCATAAATGAACACGCAAAAAACACCTGCCACCTAATGGCAAAGAAGAAGAGGAGCAAAAAGAGGAAATCAGAGGCCAAAACTAAGATGATAGAGAGCGTCGGGGAAAATTTCGATTGGTGGAGTACCCTGGAGCAGGAAATCGCCAAGCTGAGGTGAATCCTCAGGTAAAATTTTGGTGTATTTCAAATAGTTTTGGACAGATGTCAGTTTAAGAGATGGGAGTCCTGATATGATAGACCAATTACTAACAGTCCCTTTAAATAATACAAATGTTCTTCCTTTTTGTAACTTGAATCTGTTTTTAGAATTATGAGGAAGTCAGAGCGTTTTAAATTCCATATGAAATTCCTCTATATATGCTTGGCCTCACGAGTATATAAGCATGGAGAAAAGAGGATCTTGCCCTCTGTGCAGGAAAAATTTATAAATCTCTGGGGCTGGAATGAATACATGGGTGTAGAGGCAGATTTTGGGACTTTTTATGAAAAGATTCTAATTGGTGGTGTTATGAGTCTCATTTTCTCTCATAGTGTGTGATTCTTGTTATTCTGTGTTTTCATTTTGCTTTCTTCTGTCTAAATTGAGAAACTAAAAGTCCAGAATCCATTATTCAATGCTCTCGGCTTGGCGATTTAGACTATGTTCATCTCTTCTAATCCATTTCAGAATTCATTACTATAATGCTCTGATAATAGTTGTGTGTTTATTTTCTTCTGGTGCCATCTAAAATTTTCAAGCATAAACTTAGAAGTCACTTCCTCATTTAGCCTTTTCCTCTTGATTGTTTTCACGATTTGTAAATGCATCCTACATTCTTGACCCCATAGCCCAAGGGTCATATTCAACTCTTCAACAACTTTATTAAAACCCCAAAACAAACCAATTCTAGCCACCGATTTCCATAGATGTATCAAGTGACACGAGAGAGCCCTCTCTAAGTTGAGCAGGCTAGTGCCTCAACTCTAAAGCTAGTTGAAATAGTTACCTCTGTCGTCTGTCTATTCATCCGGACAAAATTTACAAAGTGCTAACATATAGAATCAACCCTAGTCCTTGTAATTAATACTTGTGAATTGAGTGAATATTTTGAGGATATAAACCATGGGTGACATTCCCAACTATCTTGTCCTAGCCAAGCAAGATCTGGAAATTATTGAGTAAGGTAATCCATACCTTTTCGTCAACATTTATTTGGCGATCATACTAGGGATATCTTCCATATCTCTCTGGTTGATTGTATTCATGATTATATTTGAATATATCTTCTTTTTGTTTATGAATATTTGACTAATTTGTATCATGACAATACCTTCTACAAGGCAACCCAATATCAAACAGGGTCTTAAAGACCAAACCAACATTGCCTTGACTTTATTCAATACTATTTTGAAACTGCTAATACCCAGGTGGATCTTGAATTCTTGTGGGAAGTAATTGAACAAGATATAAGTATTGTGAATGTTGGGAGGCCAAGCAAAGAAATCCTAGAAATCAGCTGTAGCCCTCCTTTCTCTAAATTTTTTATTTTATTTTTTTCATCTCCTCAAATCCTCTCATTTCTAGAAGAAGAAGAGGATTTTACCCTGAAGCTACTCCTATCAAGAAATAGCAAGAATAAAATCCATTTTGTCAACCCAAGAAAGCACTCTAAGGAGGACTTTGTCTGACTCTTCCAGTTCACCCTTTCCCCCCTTACCCATCACTCCCAAAATGGCATCCGTAGGTGGTGCTAGTGGTGTCGAAGGTGCTTCATCATCCCAACCTTCGGCCTCATCAATAATTGGTATTTTATATAGTCATCAGGTTCCTATCCAATCTACTACCAACCCTGCTAAGATCATAAATAAGTACGATATTTTTCAATTCGAGGAATATGCTACTACATTCCCATGGCATGCATTCTCTCCCTTGAACCTAGGGCCTGCTACTTGTCCATTACCAAAATTTAAAGAGCATCTACCTAGGTTTTCAGGAAATAATACAGTCACTACAAATGAACAATTGGTAGCATTCTCTAATGCCTGTCATAATATCATAGCTAATGATAATCATACTTGCATGCACTTGTTTTTCAACTCTCTTGAAGGGAAAGAAACGACATATCTTTTTGATCTCCATCCCAAGATTCTTTCCACTTGCGATGATTTAGTTTACTGGTTCAATTCCACTTATGGGTAGTCTAAGATCCCAGCAGAACAATTACGGGAATATAATAACATTGCATACAAGGACTGTGAGACTATTAAGTCTTTCAACCTTCATTTCACCAAGTTGTATAATCCAATCCTCGAACTTATTCTCCCCCAGAAATAAGCTTCTTTTATGCATTACTATAATGCTCTACCTTCCCCTTATCGTCATAGGCTTGAAGGAAAATATATAGACAATTTTGGTTTCACTCTTCATACTTGTCTAGAATATGAAGAGCATCTAGAAAGAACAAGTTTCCCTAAGGGGGAATTGGTTAAACAAAAAAACATGTCGGTCCTCCTACAACTTGTGCAAGATATGAAAAATCGGATGATAGCATATGAACAAAAAGGAAATGTCCCTTCACTTACTCATGGGGCATCATCTTCTTCCTCAACACTATGGGGCTAAATATATGCACTATTAATTCCCAACATTAAATTGTCAACCAGGGAGTCGTAGACTTAGAGGTACAAGCACAGGAAATGTAGGATTGGAGCCTAGTCTAGACTATTCTAAAGCTGGAAAACACACTTCAAAATTGAATGAATGAAAGCAAATATTGGATTAAAATCAAAGTGCAGGAATCCAAAGTACAAGAAATGAGATCAAGTGCGGGAAATAAACAAGCAAGGCAATCTGAAAGTAAATGCAGAATTTACCCAAACTGGCATTCAAATCAGTCAGCTCGATGAGGTTACTCAAACCCTCATGTATGTGTGCTACTGACCTAAAGTGGAACTTACCAGTTTTAAGAGCAAATCCACCAAACTCCTAATTAACCCTATATTGACCAAATGATGGAATGTAAATAATTCAAAGAAACACACTTTAGAAACTTGTCTTCAAGAAAAGTTACACCCGCAAATAGAAAGCGAAGTCAATGTGTAAGTATGGGGTTGATTTTTTTTATATACAAGGATATAATTGCTTCATGTGGATCATCCATTTAACACTGTATTTTCACTCATATCACTTAACATCACAATAGTACTACTTAATACAACATAACAGAACTTGCACATGTAACAAACATAAATAATAACAACAATGTAACAAAACAATTATATTAATAGTGAAACACAACACTATGGTAATATGACAATAGAATTAAGGAATATATTAAATACTTAAACAAAATAGTAGATTGACAACAAAATAATATATGACAATGGAAACAATATAACTCATAAAATACAAATATATAACAAAACACAATAGAGTGACAAAATATGTATTCTTATCATAACAAAATCATAATAAACAACGTATGATATATAGCAAATCACAATACACACAACAATAATTAAATAACGAAAAAAAAAAGTAACAATAATAATATACACTCATGACAACAAGACAATGTATTAACATAACACCACTACATAATATAACTATTTATAATGTGAAGAGATTAATATTCTCACACGGTAATAAGAATACATGCACACAACAACAAACTGTAATACTTAAACACGACTTACAGAGTTAAATAGAGATACACATAACCAAATCCACATCCACGAAGGCACTGGGGAAAGAGGTGAGTTGGAGGTTGAGATGAGTGTTGAGGATATATATAAACAACTGAATAATTTCAGTGGGGTGGCAGTCAATCAAGCAGAGAGCTGGGCAGAAGCAAGAATGGAGGCGAATTGGATTTGATCGTAGAGGACATAGAGGTCTGCATAATTAGAAATGGAAGCAAGATGTACAGTGAAGAAAAGGAAAGACATTGGGTAGAGAATGGAGCAGAAATGGCAGGTGCTCTATCTTGAAGATTGATCTACATAAATTTGTAATGAAATTAGTGGACTAAAACAATGTAAAACAAAAACTAAATAGCACACCAAATGCAATGAAATTAAACAAAATTACAAAGAAGGAACATTACCTGGGTCGAGGGGCCCTTCCCAACCTAGGAAACGTGCCTGGAATATAACTCGGACCGAAGAGATGCTCAAAATTCCGATAACAATAATCTATCCTTCATTGAAATCAAAGAAAACGCAGATTACAACATGATAGTACTCCGCTCTCTGCAACACATCTGATTACATAATAACAATAGTGAAATAGTGATCTTTTACATAATGATAATTCCCCCTATATGATGTACACCTATGTCTTTTATAGTAGTATTACAAAATATAGGATATGATTGCTAAATGTATAACATCAAATCCTTTGGAAATCTAGCTTCATACTATAAAAAAACTACATTCAAATACTTTTTTTATGATTCCTGATCATTTTGAATTGAAATTTGTCCTTTTCCTTTTCATTGGATATGACTTGGAGTTGGTTTAATAAATCTGGGCATATCATTTAATAAATCTGGTCGTTTTGTTCATGGTGATTTCAAATTTAGACACATCTCGAAATTTATGTAAATGTCAATTAAAGAACTAGAAATAATGCTTCAATGGTTCATTTGTTTGGAGAATGGTTTGTGTATGACCTAATTTTCCATGTTATAAACAAAACCCATGTTCTCGATTCTTCCATTAGGTCTTCATGTGCACGCAAATTGAGGGTGAAGTTGACTTTCTAGAACTTTTATTGATTTGGCTGAATTATTCCCCCTGAGATGGAGGTCCACACGTGTGAATTGGGTGGATTTTGGCACATGAGTCTGCATGTTGACGTCATTGCGGATAAAACCCATGTTTCTGAAATTTTCCAAAAGTCACGCAAATATGCTAAACAATGATTGGTACCAGAATGAGAGTGTTAGCAGGAATGTTGAACTGCAGTAATGGTACAAGAATGTTGATCGTGCTAGTACAAGAATCATACTTCAAAAACTGTCATTAGTAAATCATGCTATAATCATCTTTTAACCACTAAAAAGATAGAAAAGACGATGTATTAACCACACTAGATAAAATGACGAATGATGGCGTTTAATTAGTGTTTATGGTGTGTATTGACAATGAAATGTGGGAAAAGGTGTAATAATGAATGTTTTTGTACAACGGAAAACATGGAAAAATTGGAGCTCAACAAACACCTTTTAGGAATACCAATGAAAATATCTTTCAACCGAAATCCATCATGTCTCGCAGTTGGTGTAACTTCTGTGAGGAAAATCACGAAGAAAGTAATTGTGAGGTTAAGAAGAGTGCCAGAGATAAAATCTTTGGAAAGAATCCTGAAACCACCATTATTGTTCTATATTTGGAAGAACCAGAAGATGTTATTATCAGAAACACTAGGAACAAATCATATGCTTCTAAAGTAAATTATGACCCTCCTCATACATTTTATAGTCCATGCTCATCTTCGCAAGCTACTATTGTACAAGATACCAAAAATTCTAACAGTCAAGGAGTTCCATCCCTTATTGCCTCTTCCAAGTATAACATTCTCAACCAATTGGCTAATATCAAGGCTGATGCTACTCTTCTAGACATGGTTGTCGTCCCTGAACAACAAAAACATATTAAGAATTTTATGGAAGGAAAATCTCCCACCATAGCCAATCTTTCTGAAGAGGCAACATAAGAGGATTCCACTGTAAATAAAATAGGTGTAAATAATTTTAGACACCCTATAAAACACCCTCCATTTTTCATTTCTGTAAAGTTATGGATAAAATAGCCCATTGTTTCCTAATTGACAATGATTTAGGTCCAAGTGTAATGTCGAAAATAATCATGGAAGAGCTAGGCTTATCATGTACTAATGAAAATTCTAGAAGCATTCTCTCCTATAATAGTCTACAACAGTCAGCTATAGGTGGAATCAAAGATGTGACTTTATTTCTATGCACACATCTTGAAATAAGGACAACCCTCAACATCCAGGTAATCGACATGCTAGTAAGTAACTATTCTATCATCTTAGGAAGAACCTGGAAATCCTTGATAGGTGGATATCTTTCACTTGACAGGACATACTTATTTGTTCCTCGGAATTCAAAGAATATTATAGTCCTAAGGGAATGAATAATCTCACCGTACGTAGAGAGCATTCCACAAACTAACATAAACTATGCTGAGGAAGACTTAGGAGTGTACTCCGTCTTTGCGGATGAGGGTGACACTACCCTAGAACAAATTGATCTGGAAGATGGTATGTGGCACATGCACTTCGATGGCTCAGGCTCCATTGAAGGTAATGGATCTGGCATTATCTTATACTCACTTGTAGGTAAAATTCACAACTTTTATTATAGGTTATAATTTTCTTTCACGAACAACGTCACCGAGTTTGAAGAATTATTGCTAGGCAATGGAAATGCTTATAACTTAGGTTGTGGAAACCTTCCAGTTTTTGGGGACTC
>JASDQU010109566.1:44920-55946 GCA_032191745.1 Picea mariana | reverse complement strand
CTTCACTTTCTATGCCATGCCATGTCGTGCCATGCTATTCCTTTCCTTTTCATGCCAAGTCTTTCCATGTGTTGCCTTGCATTTCCTTGTAATTCCATGCCTTGCCTTTTCTTTCCATGCCTTTCCATGCCATGTCATTCCTTGCATTGTTTTTTCTTGTCATGCCATGTCATGCCTTGAAATGACTTTCCTTTCCTTGACATGCCATGCATTTCTTTTCCATGCCTTTCCTTGCCATGCCATATCTTTCCTTTCCTTCAATTCTCATGCCATGCCTTTCCTTGTCATTCCTTTCCATGCCTTTCCATGCCTTGTTCACCTCAATAGTATATTAATTTGGATATCGCATAGCTCATATCCATGCATACAAATTACCAATTTCATATGAGAATCCTTATCTATGTTAATGTTGAATTAAGAAATGTGTGTTTATTTACACGATGCCTTGCATCTATTATACACAATTATGAACTAGTATCCACATACCAAAGTTCCACATTTCAATTAGCATGTTTAAACAAATCAACAAAACTATCACCATCATAAACATATAACAATAAAAATAATATCCCACAACACATAAATAGATCCAGATGTATACATATCAAATGTCTATATGATTCTAACTAAACCCAGCAAATACTAAGCAATGAATCACTTAGATAAGTAAAAATACAAGTTCTAACATTCTAAGGCCAAAATATAGGTTGTTACATTTACAAATCCCTATAACACAACTCTAATGTAAACTAGACTAATCCCTCCTTGTGTGTCTTTCCATGTAGCTTCCCATTTTAACATATACAACAATAAATATATATATCTTTCCATAACATTATGAAACAAAAAATCCAAATCAAAATGTGGATTGTAATGAAACAAACATCACAAAAAAAGGAACATTTCTTATCCCAAGAGATAAAAAACATTTTTTCTAGGGACATATGACTTAACTTTATATCACAAGTTTCATTTCCACCCAATGAAGTGTTATTACCATGTCATGCGTTGTATTTCCATGCCATGCCATGCCATGCTTTGACTTTCCTTTCCATTCCATGTCATTCTTTGCCATGCCTTTCCTTTCCATGCCATTCCATGTCGTGCCATGAATTTCCTTGCCTTGTCATGCCATGTCATTCCTTTCCATGACATGCCTTGCCTTTACATGTCATTCCATGAATTGATTTTCCATTCCATTCCTTTCCATGCCATGGTATTCCTTGACTTTCCATGACATGCCATGACATGCCATGCCATGCCATGACTTGCATTTCCTTGCCTTACTATGATATGCAATGTCTTTCCATGCCATGCCATGCCATGCCTTGAATTTATTTACCTTTCAATGCCATGCCTTTCCATGCCATTCCTTGCATTTCCATGTCATGACATGCCCTTGCCATGTCACGCCTTTCCTTTCCATTCCATGCCATGCCATGCCTTTCATTTCCTTGTCTTTTCTTTCCATGTCATGCCTTGCATTACCTTTCCATCCCTTTCCATGCCATGCCATTCCATTCATTTCCATACCTTTCCATGCCATGTATTCCCTTTCCTTTCCTTTCCTTTCCAAGCCATTCCTTTCCTTGTTATGTCATTCCATGTCATTCCTTGCATTGCCTTTCCTTGCCATACCATGCTATTCCTTGTCATGCCATGTCATTCCTTTCCTTTCCTTTCCATGCCATGCATTTCTTTTCCTTTCCATTCCTGGCCATGCCATGCCTTATCTTTCCTTGCAATTCCATGCCATGCCATGCCTTTCCATGCCATGGAATTACTTGACATGACATTCCTTTCCTTTACTTGCCATATCATCCCATGTCACGCCATCCATTTCCATGCCATGACATGTCGTGCCTTTCCATGTCATGCCTTCCCTTACCATGCCATGCCTTTCCTTTACTTGTCATTCCTTGTCATGCCTTGCCTTGCATTGTCATTACATTCCTTTCCTTTACATGCCATTCTATTCCTTTACATGACATGCATTGCCATGTCATGCCATGCTTTGCCTTGTCATGCCATTCCATGCCTTCCGATGTCATGCCTTGCCTTTCATTTCCATGCCTTTCCTTACAATGCCATGCCTTGCATTTCCTTTCCTTGCCATGACATGCCATGCATTTCCATGCCATATATTTCCTTGCCTTGCCATCATGCCATGCTTTTCCATGCCATGCCATACCATGTCATTCCTTTCCATTCCATGCCATCCCTTTCCTTACCATTCCATGCCATGCCTTGCCTTTCCATTCCTTGCCATGCCTTTGCTTTTCCATTCCATTGCTTTCCATTCCACTTCTTTCCATTCAAGAGATTTGACAAATAATTTCATGCAAGTATCATTATCATTAGCTCCAATATTGTGATAGGCATTAGAGAATGCTACCAAGTGATCATTTGTAGTGACTGTGTTATTTCCTGAAAACCTAGGTAGATGATCTTTAAATTTTGGTGACAGATGAGTATAAGGTGTTAGGTTCAATGGAGATGATACGTTCCACGGGGTGGTAGTAGCATATTCCTCGAATTGAAAAACCTGTACTTCTTTATCATCTTATCAGGGTTGGTAGTAGATTGGATAGGAACTCAATGGCTATATAAACTACCAATTACCAATGAGGCCGAAGTTTGGGATGATGAAGCACCTCTAGCACCACTTGTGGATGTCATTTTGGGAGTGATGGGTAAGGGGGAAAAGGGTGAACTGGCATAGTAAGACAAAGTCAAACAAAGTCCTCAGAGTGTTTTATTGGGTCGAAAAAATGTATTTTATTATTCCTATTTCAATGATAGGAGTAGCTCTAGGGTACAATCCTCTTCGTCTTCTAGAAATGCAAGGATTTGATGACATGAAAAAAAGAAGATAAAAAAATTAGGAAAAGGAGGGATACGAATCATTTTTAGGCTTTCTTTTCCTAGACTCCCAATGTTCACGGGTACTTATATCTTGTTCAATTACTTTCCATGAGCGTTCAAGCTCATCCCAAGTATTTGCAGTTTCTAAGATAGTATTGAATAAAGTCAAGGAAATCCTAGTATGGTCTTGAAGACCATGTTTGATATTGGGCTTACTTGTAGAAGGTATTGTCATGAGAAAAATGAGTCAAACAGTCATAAACAAAAAGAATAAATATTCAAAGATAATCATGAATACAATCAACCAGACAGATATGGAAGATCTCCTCAGTATGGTTTCCAAATAAATGTTGAGGAAAAGGTATGGATTACCTTACTCAATCATTTTCAGATATTTCCTGGCTAGGAAAAGATAGTTGGGAATGTCACCCAGTGTTTATAGCCTCAAAATATTCACTCAATATGCAAGTATTAATTACAAGGACTGAGACTGATTTTATAATTTAAATATGTTTCAATATAAAATAAAATTTATAAAAGCTACTAGAATGTACACAGATTTTTCGATAAAGTAAACATGGATATCAAAAGAGAAAAGTAACCAAGTCACAAATATATATGTATGAAATAGAATAGAAATCTCATTTTATTTCATTCTGAGATACCAAAAGTTATTTTCTCTTTACAAAACCCCTGTGAGGGCATGGACCAAGGTTTGATTTAAAAATATCCAATTAACACCATACAAAAAGAATACGATAGTAAATTAAAATTGAAATTAATAATCTCGATCAAACTTCCACAAAATGTTGTCATTTTGATTCTACAAGATATCATTTATCATCCATGAAAATCAATTCACAAACATACAAGAATACACAAACTATCAAGGATGAATCAACACCTCTAAAAAGAGGGTCTGAAAAGTGTGGTTCAGTCTTGAACCTTGCTGTCTACAATAAGACCATGTTGTCAACAAGAGAATTAGGCTTTCGAATAAACTCAGAAATGAATGAAAATTGAAACTATCTCATGTAACTAAAGAGAAAACCTTAGTTTTGTTTTATCCTTCTATTCTCCTCTTGTCTCTTTTTCTCATTGAGATTTTATTCTTTCCCAATAAGTTGAAGTAGTTCAACTACTTTCTTTAGTTAAGTTGATTTAACTTAACTAAATAATTTAGGAGAAATAAATAATAATAATATAGTTAAGGGTTTTAATTAATAATAACTAAGTAGGTGGGACCCCTTGTGACTCCCGTCATTTCTTCTTTTTAAATCATGAAATATAACACACAAAAGATAATCATTTTCACTATATGCCACCCTTGTAACTCCCTTGAATATCTTTTAAACTGGATATTTAAATATCAACAATAATTTATATCATATCCAAACAGAATATATATCCACATTATCCACAAAATATCAAAAATAGGACTTGTTGTCCAAAATATGTTGAAAACCATTAAACATTGTCCTCATCAACTAAATCACATAAAACATAATTTAAAAACCATATTTTCCACATTGTGAGGAAATTTTCCTTTTTTCATTGTTGTTTCCCTTAGACTTTTTTGAAGTAGCTCGTGGTTGATTGGAACCTTGGGGATGTATCTTGCTGATCACATGGAAGAAGTCATCCTTTAAATGAAGGCAGAAGACATATATTTAGAGGAATCGGTGGAGGGAGAATAAGGGGAGGCACATTCTTTTCCTTTGTCTTGCACAGGTTGGGGAATGTCAATTTTCAATCGCTTAGTAGCGTGTGAAGACTGAACTGGCGAAACAACACGGGAAATTTGGAAATTGGGAATAACAGGTGGTGGTAAAGGAAATGACATAGTGGGCCAACCATGATGGTGAGAGATGGGTTGGTGGAAAATCTCTTGCCAACCGTCATTTGTGGGGACTTCGTCTACAAAGACACATGTGGAGGAATGGGAATGACGAGAATATTTTGAGGAGAATAGAAAGGGGGTCTTTCTGGTTGAGGGTGCATTATCCCATGGCCAACCCAATTAAAGAAACCATCTTGGAACAATTGGTTCAATTCTTGCGGGTCAACGTCAAAATGGATAGAAAATATAGGCCTCCTATGGCCTTGATTCCAGTTTCCTCTGCCTCTATTATTTCAAGCATTGTTGCCTCTACTGGAAAATCTCATCCTGTAGAAAAAATTTGTCATTAATGAATCTCTTAATAAACCATACATGACACTCTTCTTACATGAATCAAAATTTGGCTCCAAAATTGACACGAGATACATGCAAATCCATCCATAACACATCATTCATTAATTTCCATGTGAACAGGGAATGATAGGGTTCATGGTAAATATGGAGGGAGTGTAATTAGTGAAAAATGGTATCATGGAGGGAATCAATATACGAATAATGTTCAACAATTAACCAAACAATTAACGGTGTATATAAAAATATCAAGAATATCAGTCCTCAACCCTTGCTATGGTATCTTTCTTTCGCTTACATACAAACTTCTGTTTTAAAATTTATATCACAAAACAATGATGAAATAAGTGAAATTGGGATCGTGGAGGGAGTGTAATTAGAGAAAAATGGTAGAATGATAGGGAAATTTTACGGATACCATTCAAGTGAAAAATCAAAACATGATATCTCTGATTTAATCAAAATATATCTTTGTCCAAAATTTTGAAGTTTAAACAATATTATGTTTCCAAAACAATCACTCAAACTAATGCCTTCTTTAACAAAATTGTTCGTTGGCCTTCAAATTGTTTTACACAGTAAACTATCTGATATTCCCATGAACATTTAACCACACTAATGATTATAACAATATTATCATTATATAACATAAATGATGAACAATATCATAATCGCTACAGGAATACAAAAATAATATTAGAGTGGATGAGCCATGATTCATAACATCAACCCCATCAATGGTCCTCTAAAACCCACAGAGTCACGCATAGTGCTCCCAAAACAAGACTCATATCCATCATTAAATCAAACCTCCATTCAATTCAATTTATTTTAATTTCATTCTCGATAGTAATACTCATTTTGAGCATCAAACATCTCAAGCATAGGTGATTTATTAACAATAAAACATGATGAATTAACTAAGATAAATAACATTTGTTATCGGGAATAGAAGCTTCAACAAACTGTAATTTTCAATGAACAAGTGAGGAAAAAATCTTTCCACAATTCCCCAACAAGGGACCAATTAAACCCGTGCCGAAGTAACCGAGCAAGAATAATGCTCTCATCAACTCAAACTGGAGTAAGAAACGCTTTCACTATAGGGTTCAAGATATGTCAATGAAAGTAAGTGGTAGAGATAGTGGGGAAATTCAAACAGAGGGTTTGGTAGTTGCATAACATAGAAATATTACTCCACAGATGTTTTTCAATATTATAATTGATCAATGATAATATAACAATACTTCACAACATTTCTATCGACTTCATGATCTTTGTATAAACAAATTTTAGCTTCCAAATAATGAGTGAATCCAACACTTCCTTCATCACAACATAACTAGTGACCAATTAAAACCCGTTCCCAAACCAAGATAGCATGAATAATGCTCTCACCAAAATTTGGGTAAGCAATGCCCTCATATTTGCATAAGGTTCACCACACAATAGTGACAGTGAGGTCATAATAAGTTAGGCTAACAACTAAGGGTTTGGCCAGGACAAGGCCCAAAAGCTTTTAGTCTTTCATCATATTTCACATCAACATTCATAGGGTCGAAATTATGGTGTGGGTATACTAACCACAAAGACCAACAATGCCAATATATAGGTGGGGTATTCACAAAAACCCAAGGTAAGGCTGAGATAACCCATTTCAACATGGATGCCAAACCTACAATACAAAACCATAGGCAAGGAAGGCTCAAACACAACTTTTACTTAGCCAATATCTGTGAACAGTTACACATAGAAAAGACATCACGACCATTTTTTTAATGCCAACAGTCTCACAACAACCACCACAGGAAACCAATGATGCAACCATAAATACAGAGTTCCAAAAAAAACATCATGATATCTTGAGAATTACACAGACCATGAGCAACCAAAACCAGTGTTTAGATTTAAGGGAAGAGAAAATTTCATGGATGGAAAAATAAGAAATCCCCATACCTGTAAAATATTGAGTAAGGAGAAAAACCAAGGTTATATACTTCCTCCACGACTATGCAAGGAGGAGTAGCAACAACTAATAGAGAAAAAATGCAAGAATGACTAGGGTGGCGTGCATGATGAGCGTTTGAGTGATGTTCATTTATTGCATGTCACTTCTTCCTTCATATTTTCATTCATGGATTAGTACGATCCAGACCAAGTAGCCATCTCACCATACCATTAACATTTAAAACCATTAATACAACCAAATATTCCGAACTTTCTGTGTTACAATCTACAAACTGCGCGATATTCCAAAGTGTGCCACCCCTTGCCACTATCCATATTTCTCATATGAAAACTTGATAGAAACAGAACCAAATTTGAACTCAACCAATGCGCATAACAATAGTAGCAAGGGTTGAGGTGATCACCCAATATTTGCTATGGACAATATACAGTATCAAAATTAAAACTAGAGTGTATTTATTTCAACCAAAAGGTAGCATAATCATATTTCATGAGAGATATTCAAGACCATATTGTTCCTTGTTTTAATCACCTTGCTCACAACATATTATCATAAGCATTTTAACCATGATTTGAAACAAATGAGCTGTAGAAACTGTGTCACAACCAATACATAGAAAAACAAAACATAAGTGTCGCTTCTCCATCATAGTGCCATAAGTTAAACAAGGGGGTCCCACCTACTAGTATATTATTAATATAGTTAAATAATAAATCTTAGCAATCATTTGTGAGAATAGTATCCAACATTGCGCTTTCAAGCATAAAAAAATTGGCGACTCCATAGGGAAATCTGTTTCCAATATTAAGAACAAAGAATGTCTAGTCTTGTAGACTGGTGAATCGTAGATCAAAGAATTATTTGCCAGAATGATTATGCAACAGGGGGAGTGAGGCGGTTTAAGGGAAAAAATGATCCAGGACTTTGGGAATAGCTCATGAAAAGTGTTACATATGAGGGGGTTTAGTCCTGTATGCATAACATTCAATCAATCATAGTAAAGTTGTTTCTTGTTTTAAGGAGAAAGGTTTTGGGTATGCTCTTTTGAATCTCAAGGTGGAGGGAAGAAAGGGATAGCAGAAAGTAGGGATGAAAAAACAATCATCTATCTAATAGTAGTACTGGAAGTAGAGAGAAATTTCAATGATGTCTACAAGGACGACATCATGATATCTATGTAACTTGATTTTTATTGATCAACAATACTTACATAATAACATGGTTGTGTGAAACTGATCCAAAGTTTATTTCTAATATAAAAGGAAAACAACAAAATAAAAACAACTGAAATGAAACAATAGAAAATGAAAAAGGCAGAAGTGCAACAATAGAAAATGAATCAACCAACAAAGAGAAAAACAAAATAGTAAAACATAAAACTTTAATACAATAGTGACTTCCATGCAACATTTATCTTTCAAGTTGGTTCCACATAATGTTTCAAGTGGGAACCGTTGGTACTATAGGAAAATAATCGCTCTTCCAAGTCTTTTAAAAGATAATAATTTACGCCCAGGACAAAAGTGATTTTGAAAGGACCAAGAAATAATTTTTGAAACTTTGAATGTCTTCCTCTACTAGCATAGGCTAATTCCCAAAGCAATATTTTCTCATTTACTTTAAATTTGACAGCGTTTGCGCTTTTGTTGAAATATTTCTTCATGGTTTGTTGTCTTCTCTTTATTTTTTCCAAGACAAACATTCTTTGTTCCTCTAAAGCTAACAATGCATTTATCCTTTGAGGGACATTGGAAGAATTTAATTCTTCGATATGTAGCATCAACCGTAGAGAATAAATTTCTAGTTCAGTAGGAAAAATAGCATCTTGACCATAGACAATTTGAAAGGGAGTGCAACCTGTGATTTCCTTGGTAGTAGTGTGATCTTACCAAAGGGAATAAGTGAGGAGGGTGTGCCATTGATGAGGCTTATCTTCAATGGGATTCATTATGATCCTAACCAAAACGTTTTTAGTATACTCGAGTTGCCCATTTCCTTGATGGTAATAAGCTAATGAGATGAAATGTTTAACCCCCAACTTAGCTAAAAACTGAGTCAATTTAGCGAAAATGAAAGCGGGACCGTTATCTGTAATAATCTCTAAAGGAATGCCAAATTTGGAGAAAATATTAGTTTCCATGAAAGAAATTACTTGTTCATCTTTTGAGTGTTTAAGTCAGACAACTTCAATCAATTTAGTGAAATAGTCTGTGGTTCTCAAGATAAAAAACTACCATGTTGAAGACGGAGGATTAATACGACCAATAAATTCCAAACCCCATTTAGAAAAAGGAAAATTAGGGAGGACATGTTGCAAAGGCATGGAAAAAATACGTTCTTTCCCAGCGAATTTTTGGCACTTGTCACAAGATCTTGAAAAGTTATAAGAATCTCGAAAAATTTAAGGCCAATAATAACCTTTTCTGATGATTTTAAAAATATTAGTTTTAGCAGAAAAGTGGCCACCAACGTGAATAACAGAATCTGAAGATCCATGAGTTTGTTGTAACAATTTTTTTTCTTCCTCATTGTTCACACATCGAAGTAATATACCACTAGCATACCTCCTAAACAAAAGGTCTCCTAAAATAAAATATCTAGAAGATTCAGGACGGAGCCTTATCCTTTGATGGGTATCTAAGTCATCTAGGCATTTTTGATAATGGAAGTAATACACCATATTTTTATACCAGCGATGTTCAACTATAGAAAGGGTTTGACTCTCAATATAAAACAATGTTGAAAGAGGGTTATACTGATTGTCAATTTCCTCACTTGCTTCAGCATGCTGAGCTAAGTGAAGGGCTAAGTCTTGTCCCTTAATTGTTTTCAAAGTCATGATGGTTAACTCATGCTCCTAGATTTTGGCAAGCCAATGTGCAAGCTTCCCTGAAAGATACGCTTCTGAAAGAAAAAACTTGAGAGTAGGAAAAGGGACTTTTACTTATGTGTGCTCGGCTAGGATAAAGTGGAAAACTTTCTCCACAACTTTAACAAGAGAAAAAGCATGTTTCTTGATATAAGAATACTTGAATTCATCATCTGATACGATTTGAATCATGTAAGCTACTGGTTTTTTGTTATTTTGGAAATCACATTGTAAGAGAATAGAAGAAAATGCTTCCTCAGTGGCATTAGTGTATATGATAAAATCTTTCTAAAAGCCCGGTTTCGCCAAAAATGGTGCATAACTGATTGCCTTATTAATCCTTACAAAAGCATTTTCGACGTCTTCAGTCCAAGAAAAGGAGCGATCCTTATTTAGAATATTATGAATCAGTTTGACCATTAAAGAAAAGTCAGGAACAAATATCGAGACAAAGTTGATAATGCCCATAAAGTCTTGAACCTCCTTTTTGGAAGTGGGGGTGGGAAGGTTCAGAATAGCAGAAATCCTTTTGGGATCTATGATTATTCCCGAATCAGAGAGAATATGTTGAAGGAGCTTGCCCTTGGTAATTCCAAAAATATATTTAGAAGGATTTAAAGAAATGTTGAACTTTTTGCATCACAGGATAACTTTTCCAAGATGACCAAAATGATCTAATCGGTTCTTTGAATAAATAGTCAAGTCATCAAGATAAATCTGGATAATATTATCGATTAGATCATCAAAATCTACCTGCATAGCTCTTTGGAAGGTGGCACTTGCATTAGATAAGCCAAAAGGCATGTGTTCATAAAAAAATGTGCCCCAACATGTAGTGAAAGTGGTTTTGTATCTATCAGTCATTTTTACCTTGATATGATTTTAACCAGAGAAACCATCAAGTAAGGACATCATTTGTGACCCTACAACTTGCTGCAAAATCATTTCCATGTTAGGGAGAGGAAAATGGTATTTTATGCTTGCTCTATTCAATCCCTGAAAATCAATGCACAATCAAATTTGACCAGTTTTCTTCCGAACATGGACCAAATTGGAAACCCACTCAGAATATTTAGCCGAAAAAATTATACTAGCCTTCAAAAGTTTTTCTAATTCCTTCCTAATAATAGCT
>JASDQU010109566.1:20772-31748 GCA_032191745.1 Picea mariana | reverse complement strand
TACCTTTCAATGCCATGCCTTTCCATGCCATTCCTTGCATTTCCATGTCATGACATGCCCTTGCCATGTCACGCCTTTCCTTTCCATTCCATGCCATGCCATGCCTTTCATTTCCTTGTCTTTTCTTTCCATGTCATGCCTTGCATTACCTTTCCATCCCTTTCCATGCCATGCCATTCCATTCATTTCCATACCTTTCCATGCCATGTATTCCCTTTCCTTTCCTTTCCTTTCCAAGCCATTCCTTTCCTTGTTATGTCATTCCATGTCATTCCTTGCATTGCCTTTCCTTGCCATACCATGCTATTCCTTGTCATGCCATGTCATTCCTTTCCTTTCCTTTCCATGCCATGCATTTCTTTTCCTTTCCATTCCTGGCCATGCCATGCCTTATCTTTCCTTGCAATTCCATGCCATGCCATGCCTTTCCATGCCATGGAATTACTTGACATGACATTCCTTGCCTTTACTTGCCATATCATCCCATGTCATGCCATGCATTTCCATGCCATGCCATGTCATGCCTTTCCATGCCATGCCTTCCCTTACCATGCCATGCCTTTCCTTTACTTGTCATTCCTTGTCATGCCTTGCCTTGCATTGTCATTACATTCCTTTCCTTTCCATGCCATTCCATTCCTTTACATGACATGCATTGCCATGTCATCCCATGCTTTACCTTGTCATGCCATTCCATGCCTTCCGATGTCATGCCTTGCCTTTCATTTCCATGCCTTTCCTTAAAATGCCATGTCATGCCATGCCTTGCATTTCCTTTCCTTTCCATGACATGCCATGCATTTCCATGCCATATATTTCCTTGCCTTGCCATCATGCCATGCTTTTCCATGCCATGCCATACCATGTCATTCCTTTCCATTCCATGCCATCCATTTCCTTACCATTCCATGCCATGCCTTGCCTTTCCATTCCTTGCCATGCCTTGCCTTGCCTTTGCTTTTCCATTCCATTCCTTTCCATTCCACTTCTTTCCATTCAAGAGAGTTGACAAATAATTTCATGCAAGTATCATTATCATTAGCTCCAATATTGTGATAGGCATTAGAGAATGCTACCAAGTGATCATTTGTAGTGACTGTATTATTTCCTGAAAACCTAGGTAGATGCTCTTTAAATTTTGGTGACAAATGAGTAGAAGGTGTTAGGTTCAATGGAGATGATACGTTCCACAGGGTGGTAGTAGCATATTCCTCGAATTGAAAAACCTGTACTTCTTTATCATCTTATCAGGGTTGGTAGTAGATTGGATAGGAACTCAATGGCTATATAAACTACCAATTACCAATGAGGCTGAAGTTTGGGATGATGAAGCACCTCTAGCACCACTTGTGGATGTCATTTCGGGAGTGATGGGTAAGGGGGAAAAGGGTGAACTGGCATAGTAAGACAAATTCAAACAAAGTCCTCCTTAGAGTGTTTTATTGGGTCGAAAAAATGTATTTTATTATTCCTATTTCAATGATAGGAGTAGCTCCAGGGTACAGTCCTCTTCATCTTCTAGAAATGCGAGGATTTGATGACATGAAAAAAAGAAGATAAAACAATTAGGAAAAGGAGGGATACGAATCATTTTTAGGCTTTCTTTGCCTAGACTCCCAATGTTCACGGGTACTTATATCTTGTTCAATTACTTTCCATGAGCATTCAAGCTCATCCCAAGTATTTGCAATTTCTAAGATAGTATTGAATAAAGTCAAGGAAATCCTAGTCTAGTCGTGAAGACCATGTTTGATATTGGGCTTACTTGTAGAAGGTATTGTCATGAGAAAAATCAATCAAACAGTCATAAACAAAAAGAATAAATATTCAAAGATAATCATGAATACAATCAACCAGAGAGATATGGAAGATCTCCCCAATATGGTTTCCAAATAAATGTTGAGGAAAAGGTATGGATTACCTTACTCAATCATTTTCAGATATTTCCTGGCTAGGAAAAGATAGTTGGGAATGTCACCCAATGTTTATAGCCTCAAAATATTCACTCAATATGAAAGTATTAATTACAAGGACTGAGACTAATTTTATAATTTAAATATGTTTCAATATAAAATAAAATTTATAAAAGCTACTAGAATGTACATAGATTTTTCGATAAAGTAAACATGGATATCAAAAGAGAAAAGTAACCAAGTCACAAATACATATGTATGAGATAGAATAGAAATCTCATTTTATTTCATTCTGAGATACCAAAAGTTCTTTTCTCTTTACAAAACCCCTGCGAGGGCATGGACCAAGGTTTGATTTAGAAATCTCCAATTAACACCATACAAAAAGAATACGATAGTAAATTAAAATTGAAATTAATAATCTCGATCAAATTTCCACAAAATGTTGTCATTTTGATTCTACAAGATATCCTTTATCATCCATGAAAATCAATTCACAAACATACAAGAATACACAAACTATCAAGGATGAATCAACACCTCTAAAAAGAGGGTCTCAAAAGTGTGGTTCAGTCTTGAACCTTGCTGTCTACAATAAGACCATGTTGTCAACAAGAGAATTAGGCTTTTGAATAAACTCAGAAATGAATGAAAATTGAAACTATCTCATGTAACTAAAGAGAAAACCTTAGTCTTGTTTTATCCTTCTATTCTCCTCTTGTCTCTTCTTCTCATTGAGATTTTATTCTTTCCCAATAAGTTGAAGTAGTTCAACTACTTTCTTTAGTTAAGTTGATTTAACTTAACTAAATAATTTAGGAGAAATAAACAATAATAATAGAGTTAAGGGTTTTAATTAATAATAACTAAGTAGGTGGGACCCCTTGTGACTCCCATCATTTCTTTTTTTTAAATCATGAAATATAACACACAAAAGATAATCATTTTGACTATATGCCACCCTTGTAACTCCCTTGAATATTTTTTAAACCAGATATTTAAATATCAACAATAATTTATATCATATCCAAAAAGAATATATATCCACATTATCCACAAAATATCAAAAATAGGACTTGTTGTCCAAAATATGTTGAAAACCATTAAACATTGTCCTCATCAACTGAATCACATAAAACATAATTTAAAAACCATATTTTCCACATTGTGAGGAATTTTTCCTTTTTTCATTGTTGTTTCCCTTAGACTTTTTTGAAGTAGCTCGTGGTTGATTGGAACCTTGGGGATGTATCTTGCTGATCACATGGAAGAAGTCATCCTTTAAATGAAGGCAGAAGAAATATATTTAGAGGAATTGGTGGAGGGAGAATAAGGGGAGGCACATTCTTTTCCTTTGTCTTGCACAAGTTGGGGAATGCCAATTTTCAATCTCTTACTAGCGTGTGAAGACTGAATTGGCGAAACAACATGGGAAATTTGGAAATTGGGAATAACAGGTGGTGGTAAAGGAAATGACATAGTGGGCCAACCATGATGGTGAGAGATGGGTTGGTGGAAAATCTCTTGCCAACCGTCATTTGTGGGGACTTCGTCTACAAAGACACATGTGGAGGAATGGGAATGACGAGAATATTCTGAGGAGAATAGAAAGGGGGTCTTTCTGGTTGAGGGTGCATTATCCCATGGCCAACCCAATTAAAGAACCCATCTTGGAACAATTGGTTCAATTCTTGCGGGTCAACGTCAAAATGGATAGAAAATATAGGCCTCCTATGGCCTTGATTCCAGTTTCCTCTGCCTCTATTATTTCAAGCATTGTTGCCTCTACTGGAAAATCTCATCCTGTAGCAAAAATTTGTCATTAATGAATCTCTTAATAAACCATACATGACACTCTTCTTACATGAATCAAAATTTGGCTCCAAAATTGACACGAGATACATGCAAATCCATCCATAACATATCATTCATTAATTTCCAAGTGAACAGGGAATGATAGGGTTCATGGTAAATATGGAGGG
Organism: Picea mariana; assembly: GCA_032191745.1. Lineage (NCBI taxonomy): Eukaryota > Viridiplantae > Streptophyta > Pinopsida > Pinales > Pinaceae > Picea > Picea mariana. The sequence goes on along the minus strand of JASDQU010109566.1, from coordinate 27,853 downwards.
AGTGTAATTAGCGAAAAATGGTATCATGGAGGGAATCAATATATGAATAATGTTCAACAATTAACCAAACAATTAACTGTGCATATAAAAATATCAAGAATATCAGTCCTCAACCCTTGCTATGGTATCTTTATTTCGCTTACATACAAACTTCTGTTTTAACATTTATATCACAAAAAAAGGATGAAATAAGTGAAATAGGGATCGTGGAGGGAGTGTAATTAGAGAAAAATGGTATAATGATAGGGAAATTTTACGGATACCATTCAAGTGAAAAATCAAAACATGATATCTCTGATGTAATCAAAATATATCTCTGTCCAAAATTTTGAAGTTTAAACAATATTATGTTTCCAAAACAATCACTCAAACTAATGCCTTCTTTAACAAAATTGTTCGTTGGCCTTCGAATTGTTTTACATAGTAAACTATCTGATATTCTCATGAACATTTAACCACACTAATGATTATAACAATATTATCATTATATAACATAAATGATGAACAATATCATAATCGCTACAGGAATACAAAAATAATATTAGAGTGGATGAGCCATGATTCATAACATCAACCCCATCAATGGTCCTCTAAAACCCACAGAGTCACGCATAGTGCTCCCAAAACAAGACTCATATCCATCATTAAATCAAACCTCCATTCAATTCAATTTCTTTTAATTTCATTCTCGATAGTAATACTCATTTCGAGCATCAAACATCTCAAGCATAGGTGCTTTATTAACAATAAAACATGATGAATTAACCAAGATAAATAACATTTGTTATCGAGAACAGAAGCTTCAACAAACTGTAATTTTCAATGAATAAGTGAGGAAAAAATCTTTCCACAATTCCCCAACAAGGGACCAATTAAACTCGTGCCCAAGTAACCGAGCAAGAATAATGCTCTCATCAACTCAAACTGGAGTAAGAAATGCTTTCACTATAGGGTTCTAGATATGTCAATGAAAGTAAGTGGTAGAGATAGTGGGGAAATTCAAACAGAGGGTTTGGTAGTTGCATAACATAGACATATTACTCCACAGATGTTTTTCAATATTATAATTGATCAATGATAATATAACAATACTTCACAACATTTCTATCGACTTCATGAGCTTTGTATAAACAAATTGTAGCTTCCAAATAATGAGTGAATCCAACACTTCCTTCATCACAACATAACAAGTGACCAATTAAAACCCGTTCCCAAACCAAGATAGCATGAATAATGCTCCCACCAAAATTTGGGTAAGCAATGCCCTCATATTTGCATAAGGTTCACCACACAATAATGACAGTGAGGTCATAATAAGTTAGGCTAACAACTAAGGGTTTGGCCAGGACAAGGCCCAAAAGCTTTTAGTCTTTCATCATATTTCACATCAACATTCATAGGGTCGAAATTATGGTGTGGGTATACTAACCACAAAGACCAACAATGCCAATATATAGGTGGGGCATTCACAAAAACCCAAGGTAAGGCTGAGATAACCCATTTCAACATGGATGCCAAATCTATAATACAAAACCATAGGCAAGGAAGGCTCAAACACAACTTTTACTTAGCCAATATCTGTGAACAGTTACACATAGAAAAGACATCACGACCATTTTTTTAATGCCAACAGTCTCACAACAAACACCACAGGAAACCAATGATGCAACCATAAATACAGAGTTCCAAGAAAAACATCATGATATCTTGAGAATTACACAGACCATGAGCAACCAAAACCAGCGTTTAGATTTAAGGGAAGAGAAAATTTCATGGATGGAAAAATAAGAAATCCCCATACCTGTAAAAGATTGAGTAAGGAGAAAAACCAAGGTTATATACTTCCTCCACGACTGTGCAAGGAGGAGTAGCAACAACTAATAGAGAAAAAATGCAAGAATGACTAGGGTGGCGGGCACGATGAGCATTTGAGTGACGTTCATTTATTGCACGTCGCTTCTTCCTTCATATTTTCATTCATGGATTAGTACGATCCAGACCAACTAACCATACCATTAACATTTAAAACCATTAATACAACCAAATATTCCAAACTTTCCGTGTTACAATCTACAAACTGCGCGATATTCCAAAGTGTGCCACCCCTTGCCACTATCCATATTTCTCATATGAAAACTTGATAGAAACAGAACCAAATTTCAACTCAACCAATGCGCATTCCAATAGTAGCAAGGGTTGAGGTGATCACCCAATATTTGCTATGGACAATATACAGTATCAAAATTAAAACTAGAGTGTATTTATTTCAACCAAAAGGTAGCATAATCATATTTCATGAGAGATATTCAAGACCATATTGTTCCTTGTTTTAATCACCTTGCTCACAACATATTATCATAAGCATTTTAACCATGATTTGAAGCAAATGAGCTGTAGAAACTATGTCACAACCAATACATAGGAAAACAAAACATAAGTGTCGCTTCTCCATCATAGTGCCATAAGTTAAACAAGGGGGTCCCACCTACTAGTATATTATTAATATAGTTAAATAATAAATCTTAGCAATCATTTGTGAGAATAGTATCCAACATTGCGCTTTCAAGAATAAAAAAATTAGCGACTCCATAGGGAAATCTGTTTCCAATATTAAGAACAAAGAATGTCTAGTCTTGCAGACTGGTGGATCGTAGATCAAAGAATTATTTGCCAGAATGATTATGCAACAGGGGGAGTGAGGCGGTTTAAGGGAAAAAATGATCCAGGACTTTGGGAATATCTCATGAAAAGTGTTACATATGAGTGGGTTTAGTCCTATATGCATAACATTCAATCGATCATAGTAAAGTTGTTTCTTGTTTTAAGGAGAAATGTTTTGGGTATTCTCTTTTGAATCTCAGGGTGGAGGGAAGAAAGGGATAGCAGAAAGTAGGGATGAAAAACCAATCATCTATCTAATAGCAGTACTGGAAGTAGAGAGAAATTTCAATGATGTCTTCAAGGGGGACATCATGATATCTATGTAACTTTATTTTTATTGATCAACAATACTTACATAATAACATGGTTGTGTGAAACTGATCCAAAGTTTATTTCTGATATAAAAGGAAAACAACAAAATAAAAACAACTGAAATGAAACAATAGAAAATGAATCAACCAACAAAGAAAAAAACAAAACAGTAAAACATAAAACTTTAATACAACAGTGACTTCCATGCAACATTTATCTTTCAAGCTGGTTCCACATAATGTTTCAAGTGGGAACCGTTGGTACTATAGGAAAATTATTGCTCTTCCAAGTCTTTTAGAAGATAATAATTTACGCCCAGGACAAAAGCGATTTTGAAAGGACCAAGAAATAATTTTTGAAACTTCGAATGTCTTCCTCTACTAGCATAGGCTAATTCCCAAAGCAAGATTTTCTCATTTACTTTAAATTTGACAGCGTTTGCGCTTTTGTTGAAATATTTCTTCATGGTTTGTTGTCTTCTCTTTATTTTTTCCAAGACAAACATTCTTTGTTCTTCTAAAGCTAACAATGCATTTATCCTTTGAGNAGAGGCTAATTCCCAAAGCAAGATTTTCTCATTTACTTTAAATTTGACAGCGTTTGCGCTTTTGTTGAAATATTTCTTCATGGTTTGTTGTCTTCTCTTTATTTTTTCCAAGACAAACATTCTTTGTTCTTCTAAAGCTAACAATGCATTTATCCTTTGAGGGACATTGGAAGAATTTAATTCTTCGATATGTAGCATCAACCGTAGAGAATAAATTTCTAGTTCAGTAGGAAAAATAGCTTCTTGACCATAGACAATTTGAAAGGGAGTGCAACCCGTGCTTTCCTTGGTAGTAGTGTGATCTTCCCAAAGGGAATAAGTGAGGAGGGTGTGCCATTGATGAGGCTTATCTTCAATGGGATTCATTATGATCCTAAACAAAATGTTTTTAGTATACTCGAGTTGCCCATTTCCTTGAGGGTAATAAGCTAATGAGGTGAAATGTTTGACCCCCAACTTAGCTAAAAACTGAGTCAATTTAGTGAAAATGAAAGCGGGACCGTTATCTGTAATAATCTCTAAAGGAATGCCAAATTTGGAGAAAATATTAGTTTCCGGGAAAGAAATTACTTGTTCATCCTTTGAGTGTTTAAGTCGGACAACTTCAATCAATTTAGTGAAATAGTCTATGGTTGTCAAGATAAAAACCTGCCATGTTGAAGACGGAGGATTAATACGACCAATAAAGTCCAAATCCCATTTAGAAAAAGGAAAATTAGGGAGGACATGTTGCAAAGGCATGGAAAAAAGACGTTCTTTCCCAGCGAATTTTTGGCACTTGTCACAAGATCTTGAAAAGTTATAAGAATCTCGAAAAATTGAAGGCCAATAATAACATTTTCTGATGATTTTAAAAATATTAGTTTTAGCAGAAAAGTGGCCACCAACATGAATAACAGAATCTGAAGATCCATGAGTTTGTTGTAACAATTTTTTTTCTTCCTCATTGTTCACACATCGAAGTAATATACCACTAGCATACCTCCTAAACAAAAAGTCTCCTAAAATAAAATATCTAGAAGATTCAGGACAGAGCCTTATCCTTTGATGGGTATCTAAGTCATCTGGGAATTTTTTATAATGGAAGTAATACACCATATTTTTATACCAGCGATGTTCAACTATAGAAAGGGTTTGACTCTCAATATAAAGCAATGTTGAAAGAGGGTTATCCTGATTGTCAATTTCCTCACTTGCTTCAACATGTTGAGCTAAGTGAAGGGCTAAGTCTTGTCCCTTAATTGTTTTCGAAGTCCTGATGATTAACTCATCCTCCTAGATTTTGACAAGCCAGTGTGCAAGCTTCCCTGAAAGATACGCTTGTGAAAGAAAAAACTTGACAGTAGGAAAAGGGACTTTTACTTATGTGTGCTCGGCTAGGATAAAGTGGAAAAATTTCTCCACAACTTTAACAAGAGAAAAAACATGTTTCTCGATATAAGAATACTTGAATTCATCATCTGATACAATTTGACTCATGTAAGCTACTGTTTTTTTGTTATTCTGGAAATCACATTGTAAGAGAATAGAAGAAAATGCTTCCTCAGTGGCATTAGTGTATATGATAAAATCTTTCTCAAAGCCTAGTTTCTCCAAAAATGGTGCATAACTGATTGCCTTATTAATCCTTACAAAAGCATTTTCGACGTCTTCAGTCCAAGAAAAGGAGCGATCCTTCTTTAGAATATTATGAATCAGTTTGACCATTAAAGAAAAGTTAGGAACAAATATCGAGACAAAGTTGATAATGCCCATAAAGTCTCGAACCTCCTTTTTGGAAGTGGGGGTGGGAAGGTTCAGAATAGCAGAAATCCTTTTGGGATCTATTCTTATTCTTGAATCAGAGAGAATATGTCAAAGGAGCTTGCCCTTGGTAATTCCAAAAATATATTTAGAAGGATTTAAAGAAATGTTGAACTTTTTGCATCGCAGGATAACTTTTCTAGGATGACCAAAATGATCTAATCGGTTCTTTGAATAAATAGTCAAGTCATCAAGATAAATCTGGATAATATTATCGATTAGATCATCAAAATCTACCTGCATAGCTCTTTGGAAGGTGGCACTTGCATTAGATAAGCCAAAAGGCATGTGTTCATAAGAAAATGTGCCCCAACGTGTAGTGAAAGTGGTTTTGTATCTATCAGTCATTTTGACCTTGATATGATTTTAACCGGAGAAACCATCAAGTAAGGACATCATTTGTGACCCTACAACTTGCTGCAAAATCATTTCCATGTTAGGGAGAGGAAAATGGTATTTTATGCTTGCTCGATTCAATGCCTAAAAATCAATGCACAATCAGATTTGACCAGTTTTCTTCCGAACGTGGACCAAATTGGAAACCCACTCAGAATATTTAGCCAAAAAAATTATATCAGCCTTCAAAAGTTTTTCTAATTCCTTCCTAATAATAGCTTCAAGTGCGAGGTTAATGGGTATTTTTTTTTCCTAACTAGTTTTATCCCTTCCTTGATAGGGATGGCATGTTGTATGAGAGTGAGATCAAAACCACGAAGATCCTCATACAACCAAGAAAAAACATCTTGAAATTCACAAAGTAGCTTAGTGAATTTCAACTTTTCTTCATTAGTACATTGGGCACCTATCTTAACATTTTTGGGAGAATCGGGTGTTCCAATTTCAAGGAAATGGTTTCACCCACTTTCATTTTTTACTCCTCTTCTTTATGTGTTTCTTTTTTTCCTACATCACTCGACAAAAATGAACTTTTGAGAGGAGTCAAGCCTTTCATAATTTTGTTGTTTTCCATGGATATAATCTCCTTGGGCTTAAATGGTTCATTTTGTATGAAAGCACATATTCCTTCATCACTAGGCAATACGTTCCATGAATCTACATTATCAGGAATGTGAGTACGATATAAATATTGAAAAGTACAATCAGGTCTTTGAGGCAGAATTTGTTGAGTGGGAGATGCTACAAATATAGTTAACCTATCAGCCATTGAATTAAGTTCCCTTTTAACATGAGTTATGTTAAATGATAATATGTTCAATATGAGCATCCAAACAACTTGGGTGTAGCGTTTCATCAATTTATTGATAGGAGAGTAGATTTTACGTACAAGTTTCAAAACAAGTTCAGAGTCCCCAAAAACTAGAAGGTGTCCACAACCTAAGTTATAAGCATTTCCATTGCCTAGCAATAATTCTTCAAACTCGGTGACGTTGTTCGTGAAATAAAATTATAACCTATAATAAAAGTTGTGAATTTTACCTACAGGTGAGTATAAGATAATGCCAGATCCATTACCTTCAATGGAGCCTGAGCCATCGAAGTGAATGTGCCACATACCATCTTCCAGATCAATTTGTTCCAGGGTAGTGTCACCCTCATCCGCAAAGCCAGAGTACACTCCTAAGTCTTCCTCAGCATAGTTTATGTTAGGCTGTGGAATGCTCTCTACGTACGGTGAGATTATTCATTCCCTTAGGACTATAATATTCTTTGAATTCCAAGGAACAAATAAGTATGTCCCGTCAAGTGAAAGATATCCACCTATCAAGGATTTGCAGGTTCTTCCTAAGATGATAGAAT
>JASDQU010109566.1:8473-20752 GCA_032191745.1 Picea mariana | reverse complement strand
CTCTACGTACGGTGAGATTATTCATTCCCTTAGGACTATAATATTCTTTGAATTCCAAGGAACAAATAAGTATGTCCCGTCAAGTGAAAGATATCCACCTATCAAGGATTTGCAGGTTCTTCCTAAGATGATAGAATAGTTACTTACTAGCATGTCGATTACCTGGATGTTGAGGGTTGTCCTTATTTCAAGATGTGTGCATAGAACTAAAGTCACATCTTTGATTCCACCTATAGTTGACTGTTGTAGACTGTTATAGGAGAGAATGCTTCTAGAATTTTCATTAGTACATGATAAGCCTAGCTCTTCCATGATTATTTTCGACATTACACTTGGACCTAAATCATTGTCAATTAGGAAACAATGGGCTATTTTATCCATAATTTTTACAGAAATAAAAAATGGAGGGTTTTTTACAGGGTGTCTAAAATTATTTACACCTATTTTATTTACAGTGGAATCCTCTTATGTTGCCTCTTCAGAAAGATTGGCTATGGTGGGAGATTTTCCTTCCATAAAATTCTTAATATGTTTTTGTTGTTCAGGGACGACAACCATGTCCAGAAGAGTAGCATCAGCCTTGATATTAGCCAATTGGTTGAGAATGTTATACTTGGAAGAGGCAATAAGGGATGGAACTCCTTGACTGTTAGAATTTTTGGTATCTTGTACAATAGTAGCTTGCGAGGATGAGCATGGACTAGACAATGTATGAGGAGGGTCATATTTTACTTTAGAAGCATATGATTTGTTCCTAGTGTTTGTGATAATAACATCTTCTAGTTCTTCCCAATATAGAACAATAATGGTGGTTTCAGGATTCTTTCCAAAGATTTTATCTCTGGCACTCTTCTTAACCTCACAATTACTTTCTTCATGATTTTCCTCACATAAGTTACACCAACTGCGAAACATGATGGATTTCGGTTGAAAGATATTTTCATTGGTATTCCTAAAAGGTGTTTGTTGAGCTCCACTTTTTCCATGTTTTCCGTTGTACAAAAACATTCATTATTACACCTTTTCCCACATTTCATTGTCAATACACACCATAAACACTAATTAAACGCCATCATTCGTCATTTATCTAGTGTGGTTAATACATCGTCTTTTCTATCTTTTTAGTGGTTAAAAGACGATTATATCATGATTTACTGATGACAATTTTTGAAGTATGATTCTTGTACTAGCACGATCAACATTCTTGTACCATTACTGCAGTTCAACATTCCTGCTAACACTCTCATTCTGGTACCAATCATTGTTTAGCATATTTGCATGACTTTTGGAAAATTTTAGAAACATGGGTTTTCTCCGCAATGACGTCAACATGTAGACTCGTGCCAAAATCCACCCAAGTCACACGTGTGGACCTCCATCTCAGAGGGAATAATTCAGCCAAATCAATAAAAGTTCTAGAAAGTCAACTTCACCCTCAATTTCCGTGCACATGAAGACCTAATGGAAGAATCGAGAACATGGGTTTTGTTTCTAACATGGAAAATTAGGTCATACACAAACCATTTTCCAAAAAAATGAACCCTTGAAGCATTATTGCTGGTTCTTTAATTGACATTTACATAAATTTTGAGATGTGTCTAAATTTGAAATCACCATGAACAAAACGCCCAGATTTATTAAATGATATACCCAGATTTATTAAACCAACTCCAAGTCATATCCAATGAAAAGGAAAAGGACAAATTTCAATTCAAAATGATCAGGAATCATAACAAAAGTATTTGAATGTATTTTTTTTATAGTATGAAGCCAGATTTCCAAGGGATTTGATGCTATACATTTAGCAATCATATCCTATATTTTGTAATACTACTATAAAAGACATAGGTGTACATCAGATAGGGGGAATTCTCATTATGTAAAAGATCACTATTTCACTATTGTTATTATGTAATCAGATGTGTTGCAGAGAGCGGAGTACTATCATGTTGTAATCTACGTTTTCTTTGATTTCAATGAAGGATAGATTATTGTTATCCGAATTTTGAGCATCTCTTCGGTCCGAGTTATATTCCAGGCACGTTTCCTAGGTTGGGAAGGGCCCCTCAACCCAGGTAATGTTCCTTCTTTGTAATTTTGTTTAATTTCATTTCATTTGGTGTGCTATTTAGTTTTTGTTTTACATTGTTTTAGTCCACTAATTTCATTACAAATTTATGTAGATCAATCCTCAAGATAGAGCACCTGCCATTTCTGCTCCATTCTCTACCCAATGTCTTTCCTTTTCTTAACTGTACATCTTGATTCCATTTCTAATTATGCAGAGCTCTATGTCCTCTACGATCAAATCCAATTCGCCTCCATTCTTGCTTCTGCCCAGTTCTCTGCTTGATTGACTGCCACCCCACTGAAATTATTAAGTTGTATATATATATCCTCAACACTCATCTCAACCTCCAACTCACCTTTTTCCCCGATGCCTTCGTGGATGTGGATTTGGTTATGTGTATCTCTATTTAACTCTGTAAGTCGTGTTTAAGTATTACAGTTTGTTGTTGTGTGCGTGTATTCTTATTACCTTGTGAGAATATTAATCTCTTCACATTATAAATCATTATATTATGTAGTGGTGTTATGTTAATACATTGTCTTGTTGTCGTGAGTGTATATTATTATTGTTACTTTGTTTTTTTTGTTATTTAATTATTGTTGTGTGTATTGTGATTTTCTATATATCATACGTTGTTTATTATGATTTTGTTATGATAAGAATACATATTTTGTCACTCTATTGTGTTTTGTTATATATTTGTATTTTATGAGTTATATTGTTTCCATTGTCATATATTATTTTGTTGTCAATCTACTATTTTGTTTAAGTATTTAATATATTCCTTAATTCTATTGTCATATTACCATAGTGTTGTGTTTCACTATTAATATAATTGTTTTGTTACATTGTTGTTATTATTTATGTTTGTTACATGTGCAAGTTATGTTATGTTGTATGAAGTAGCACTATTGTGATGTTAAGTGATATGAGTGAAAATGCAGTGTTAAATGGATGATCCACATGAAGCAATTATATCCTTGTATGTAAAAAAAATCAACCCCATACTTACACATTGACTTCGCTTTCTATTTGCAGGTGTAACTTTTCTTGAAGACAAGTTTCTAAAGTGTGTTTCTTTGAATTATTTACATTCCATCATTTGGTCAATATAGGGTTAATTAGGATTTTGGTGGATTTGCTCTTAAAACTGGTAAGTTCCACTTTAGTTCAGTAGCACACATACATGAGGGTTTGAGTAACCTCATCGAGCTGACTGATTTGAATGCCAGTTTGGGTAAATTCTGCATTTACTTTCAGATTTCCTTGCTTGTTTATTTCCCACACTTGATCTCATTTCTTGTACTTTGGATTCCTGCACTTTGATTTTAATCCAATATTTTCTTTCATTCATTCCATTTTGAAGTGTGTTTTCTGGCTTTAGAATAGGCTAGACTAGGCTCCAATCCTACATTTCCTGTTCTTGCACCTCTAAGTCTACGACTCCCTGGTTGACAATTTAATGTTGGGAATTAATAGTGCATATATTTAGCCCCACAGTGTTAAGGAAGAAGATGATGCCCCAGGAGTAAGTGAAGGGACATTTCCTTTTTGTTCATATGCTATCATCCAATTGTTCATATCTTGCACAAGTTGTAGGAGGACCAACATGTTTTTTGTTTAACCAATTCCCCCTTGGGGAAACTTGTTCTTTCTAGATGATCTTCATATTCTAGACAAGTATGAAGAGTGAAACCAAAATTGTCTATATATTTTCCTTCAAGCCTATGCCGATAAGGGGGAGGTAGAGCATTATAGTAATGCATAAAAGAAGCTTAGTTCTGGGGGAGAATAAGTTCGAGGATTTGATTATACAACTTGGTGAAATGAAGGTTGAAAGACTTAATAGTCTCACAGTCCTTGTACGCAATGTTATTATATTCTCGTAATTGTTCTGCTGGGATCTTAGACTACCCNCAAGTGGAAAGAATCTTGGGATGGAGATCAAAAAATTATGTTGTTGCTTTCCCTTCAATAGAGTTGAAAATAAGTTCATGCAAGCATGATTATCATTAGCTTTGATATTATGACAGGCATTAGAGAATGCTACCAATTGTTCGTTTGTAGTGATTGTATTATTTCATGAAAACCTAGGTAGATGCTCTTTAAATTTTGGTAATGGACAAGTAGCAGGCCCTAGGTTCAAGGGAGAGAATACATGCCATGGGAAGGTAGTAGCATATTCCTCGAACTGAAAAATATCATACTTATTTATGATCTTAGCAGGGTTGGTAGTAGATTGGATAGGAACCTGATGACTATATAAAATACCAATTATTGATGAGGCCAAAGGTTGGGATGATGAAGCACCTTCGACACCACTAGCACCACCTACGGATGCCATTTTGAGAGTGATGGGTAAGGGGGGAAAGGGTGAACTGGAAGATTCAGACAAAGTCCTCCTTAGAGTGCTTTCTTGGGTCGATAAAATGGATTTTATTCTTCCTATTTGATGATAGGAGTAGCTTCAGGGGAAAATCCTCTTCTTCTTCTAGAAATGCGAGGATTTGAGGAGATGAAAAAAATAAAATAAAAAATTTAGAAAAAGGAGGGCTACGGCTGATTTCTAGGCTTTCTTTACTTGGCCTCCCAACATTCACAATACTTATATCTTGTTCAATTACTTCCCACAAGAATTCAAGATCCACCTGGGTATTAGCAGTTTCAAAATAGTATTGAATAAAGTCAAGGCAATGTTGGTTTGGTCTTTAAGACCGTGTTTGATATTGGGTTGCCTTGTAGAAGGTATTGTCATGATACAAATTAGTCAAAGAGTCATAAACAAAAAGAAGATATATTCAAAGATAATCATGAATACAATCAACCAGAGAGATATGGAAGATATCCCTAGTATGATCGCCAAATAAATGTTGAGGAAAAGGTATGGATTACCTTACTCAATAATTTCCAGATCTTTCTTGGCTAGGACAAGATAGTTGGGAATGTCACCCGTGGTTTATAGCCTCAAAATATTCACTCAATTCGCAAGTATTAATTACAAGGACTAGGGTTGATTCTATATGTTAGCACTTTGTAAATTTTGTCCGGATGAATAGAGAGACGACAAAGGTAACTATTTCAACTAGCTTTAGAGCTGAGGCACTAGCCTGCTCAACTTAGAGAGGGCTCTCTCATGTCACTTGATACATCTATGGAAATCGGTGGCTAGAATTGGTTTTTTTTGGGGTTTTAATAAAGTTGTTGAAGAGTTGAAGATGACCTTTGGGCTATGGGGTCAAGAATGTAGGATGCATTTACAAATCGTGAAAACAATCAAGAGGAAAAGGCTAAATGAGGAAGTGACTTCCGAGTTTATGCTTGAAAATTTTAGATGGCACCAAAAGAAAATAAACACACAACTATTATCAGAGCATTATAGTAATGAATTCTGAAATGGATTAGAAGAGATCAACATAGTCTAAATTGCCAAGCCGAGAGCATTGAATAATGAATTCTGTAATTTTAGTTTCTCAATTTAGACAGAAGAAAGAAAAATGAAAATACAGAATAACAAGAATCACACACTATGAGAGAAAACGAGACTCATAACACCACCAATTAGAATCTTTTCATAAAAAGTCCCAAAATCTGCCTCTACACCCATGTATTCATTCCAGCCCCAGAGATTTATAAAGTTTTCCTGCACAGAGGGAAGGATACTCTTTTCTCCATGCTTATATACTCGTGAGGCCAAGCATATATAGAGGAATTTCATATGGAATTTAAAACGTTCTGACTTCCTCATAATTTTAAAAATAGATTCAAGTTACAAAAAGGAAAAACATTTGTATTATTTAAAGGGACCGTTAGTAATTGGTCTGTCATATTAGGACTCCCATCTCTTAAGCCGACATCTTTCCAAAACTATTTGAAATACACCAAAATTTTACCTGAGGATTCACCTCAGCTTGGTGATTTCCTGCTCCAGGGTACTCCACCAATCGAAATTTTCCCCGACGCTCTCTATCATCTCAGTTTTGGCCTCTGATTTCCTCTTTTTTCTCCTCTTCTTCTTTGCCATTAGGTGGCAGGTGTTGTCTGCGTGTTCATTTATGAAAATATCCCTCATAACGAGGTTTAATTTTACTCTTGACTCTGTCTCAGTTTCAAGTTCGGTATGAAATTTAGTCGCCAACATCTACAAGACCCATCTTTCATTCTTACTTATTGACCTGCCTGATACCTTAGTTGAGAACCCAGTCGCGCCAGACACCATTTGATGGGTGTTATTGATGCCTTTCAGACATTGCATAGACCTTTATTTGGCCACCCTTTGAGTTTATAGAATTCAAGAGCACAGGCCGAGCTTGTTTTTCTTATGCATAAGATGACAATTTCCCAGAATAGGATAAAATGATTAATATCTGAGATTTGATGGTTTGTGTACTTTTCTCATGAATTACTGTCCCAGTACCTTGGTGTGCCACGCTTCATCAATCAACTTTGAATGATGAGCCTCGAGTTAGTTATGCGATGACGTCCTTTTGGTACGTCATCCAGGAAAGTACCTGGACCGGTGATGTGAGGTGATCTGACCAACCACCATCCTCCCCGCAAGCTATCGACATGACATTTTGAACCATGTGACATCGGGGCCATAGGAAAAGTGGTTTTGGGAAATCCTTCATCTCCCTCGATGCATGTGTAAGAGCGCCACACATTCCATGTTGAAACCAGAGTAGTTTTCCCTAGTCTGCCTTCGCGATGTTAAGTTTCATGCTATTTGTTTGTCCGATGTAGGCTTCGACCGTAGATATGCGATTATTCAAGATCGACGGCCCACTGAACTACTCTCTTCCCACTTCCTCTACATTCGTTCCTACACCATGGAATATAACTGAGCATCCTGAACTATCGTGCCTCTATTGTGGTATAGCGTCTCTCTAAACTTCAGAAGTTTTTAGATCCCGATAAAAATTGTTAGAGTGATAACATTGGCTCCAACTAGGGATGCTATCCTCCCCATGAGGTAGCAAAGAAATCGTAGATCCGGTTCCTGATCCATGGGGTTGTTCCCCAAAACATGTGTGTGTCCTTCTCCTACCAAGCTCTGTGCACTGCTTCCAACTGCATGGGGGACGTCCGAGTGCATTGTTGAAAATTGACTGTATCTAGTGCTAGAAAACTCAAACTGGAAAATGCTTGATCAAAAAGCTTATTTTCACATCCTTACCTACCCTAAAAATGCTGGGATGACCACTCTCTCAAGTGATGCTAAAGTGCCAATCCATCCAATCAAGCAATTAGCTTCCTGATTTTCCTTTGTTCACATTTTTCTCATGCTGGTAGAAAAACGTAAAGGATGGCGGCTGAAAAAACAAATTAAATCCAAAATCTAAGATTATGAATGAAGCAAATTAATCCTTCACTGAATACTGTAATAGGATGGCCATCGGATCTTGAAAATCATGAAAAATCATTTCTCCCTGATGAGAAAAAACCGAAAGGCAAGTATCTTTCATCAGTGTTAGTTGTTTTTGCTCTATTTCTTCTGTTTTGAGAACATCTTCGAATGAAATGGCGACGATAGGTTTGTCTTCTTGGTCATGCATATCAACAAAAATATTCATATATTCTTGAACATCTTCAAATATGACAGCCATATAATATACACCAAGGTTATCCTCTTGTTCATCAAACAACTCTGATGTGGTTTCATCAAATTTATGGAAATTTGTTTGAGGACAAACACTTTGACTTTCCAGTGAATAAATAGAAATAAGTTCCTGCTCATGCACTACTTCACAGTCTAGAGCTCCCACGGATGGATTTTCAAAACCCCAACTTTCAAATGACTTGATAAAACCACTACCTCTTCATTATCTTTCTGTGTTTCTGATGGACAAATGGCATACACTGCTTCATCTATGTCATTTGTTTCTTTATTGCTGGAAACTTCCATAGATGCAATTTCAGAATCTTCATCCATGTCTATGTTGCTTAAAAATTTAACCACGATGTCATTCTCAAGGGAAGAGAAAATACTCTGAAACACCTTTTCATGTTGAGAATCCATACTAATTTCAGGATGGAGAAAATGACCTTGAAGCATACTTTCTGGAGAAACTTCTTCTTCCTTTTCAGGCTGATATTTGAACATAGACTGCAAATCTGATCTGACATGACCCTTTATGTGATTGTCCATAGAATTATCATCACCACTCCATTCATGCTTGGAGGATCCCTGTCCTGAGATACTACAAATATTTTTCTTCAATAATTCGAAAGAAGCAAAACATAATGGCAAGGTTGTCCTACCTGATTTGAAACCGTCTTCAATTTCATTGCCAACATATGGTTGTATTTCAGTGCAATCAATAGGGTCTTCAAGCGCATGRAAATAATGTTGTGACATMTTGTCATTCTGCTCCATTGATCTWGYRTGGMTTTKMAWAAKMACAGATTMTTTTTCTYCGATGATGATTTTAGGATTTTCTTTCAGCAATTTGAAAGAAGAAAARCATAGMGGTAAGGAATTCCCYTYAGCTGATTCAATACTTTMTTCTTTGTAATTGTGATATGCAGCCTGATTGCTTTCATTWTACTRYTRAAAAGGAACATTTTYTGATAGAGAACATGTGGTTGATTGTTCYAGGGGGTCAACATCRTAATCATCATATTCATCATATATAGGCAAATCATTAACATATGCCATGCCATCTAACAAGRACAAACTTAGAACATCAACMTGTTCTTCAACAAGCTGMTTTTCACAMTCATATTCTTGACTATCTACAAATGAATACATAAAATGAAYAGCCCTCTTCTCATCATGGGATGGATCAACACCTCCTCTTTCAACAAGTGGGATTTAATTTTTTKCAAAATCATTAGCATAGGAAACTTCGAGAGGACCTATGATATTGTCAATTCTATGCTCAAGATTCCAATCCACTATTTTCTGTTCATATTCACTTTCATGTCCTTTAACATTCAACCCCTCATTTTGTGTTTATTTACATGCTTGGATGTTATGTTGAATGTCCTGAGCATCACTAAACATTTGTTGTAAGGACCCAGGTCTTCTTTCCATCAGGAGGAAAGAAAAATATGGATGAAGAGTAGTTGCATAATGGAGCATGGAAGCGACTTTAGAGGGTTGAATTTCTTTGGACAAATTATAATAGACACTAGAGAAATTTCTATTGAATACATAAATAGATTCATTACTGTGTCTTTTCAAGGTGTAACACTCAGTGAGTTGCAGCTCTAAGGATTTCTCCTTGCCCCAAGATTAAAAAAAAAACTTCTTCAATTCCACCCATGAGCTGATGGTTTCTGGGTGTAAGTGTTTGAACCAGTGTTTGGTGTCTCCTTTCAAGGATTGAGAGAAAAATCTCATACACACATAATCGTGGTCAATATTGAATAAATCTATAACATGCTCAAACCCTTGAATGTGCTTTTCAGTAGATATGATACCTGATTCTTCGTCGAACACAGATAGGAACTCATAGTAATTTGGAGGGAAATCGTGAAGGGTTTGGGGTAGCTTTAAGGGTATATATCTATGTCGGGCCTTAGGGGGTGTTGGGCCAAGAATAGTGGGAGAGACATTGGTCTGAGTCTCACAGGATTCATCAACATGGTCATTGTCATTGCATGGCCAAGGTGAAACCTTTTTATCAGAACTAGCAACAAGGTGAGGGTATGCATGTGCAACGTATAGAGGAGGAAATATAATTTTAAGTCTTTCATGATCATTATTAAGATACAATCGGTAAAAGAAAGTTTTTTTGGCATTTTCAAGGAAGGAGCAAAGGCAACTTAAAATGAAAAGTAAAATGCTTTGTAAGAGGTCCCATTTTGAGTACCTGTTTTCCCTCATGATGCCCTTCCTTTCCCCTGTCAAGGGGTTTCATCTTTCAGTGAATTTTTTGTCTTGCGCTTGAAGTATTGAGGGTCGCCTCTTGGAAATTCAAGATTCTTTTATCAGTGGATTCGACTTTGAACCAAAGTGGAGTCACGAGAGCAGGAATACAGCCAATGTGTGCCTAAGTGTCTGTCGCTCTCAGACCCTAGAACTCAACCATGTTGTTCTTCCCAGGGAAAATTTTTAAATTTCATCCTCGGCAACGGTGCCAGAATGTTAGCACTCTGTAAATTCTATCCAACTAAATAGACAAATGACAGAGGTAACTTTTTCAACCAACTTTAGAGTTGAGGCACTAGCCTGCTCAACTCAAAGAGGGCTCTCTCGTGTCACTTGATAAATATATGGAAATTGGTGGATAGAATTGGTTTGTTTTGGGGTTTTAATAAAGTTGTTGAAGAGATGAAGATGACCTTTGGGCTATGGGGTCAAGAATGTAGGATGCATTTCCAAATCATGAAAACAATCAAGAGGAAAAGGCTAAATGAGGAAGTGACTTCTGAGTTTATGCTTGAAAATTTTAGATGGTATCAGAAGAAAAGAAACACACAACTATTATCAGAGCATTATAGTAATGAGTTCTGAAATGGTTTAGAAGAGATGAACATAGTATAAATCGCCAAGTTGAGAGCATGGAATAATGAATTCTGGACTTTTAGTTTCTCAATTTAGACAGAAGAAAGAAAAATGAAAATACAGACTAACAGGAATCACACACTATGAGAGAAAACGAGACTCATAACACCACCAATCGGAATCTTTTCATAAAAAGTCCCAAAATCTGCCTCTACACCCATGTATTCATTCCAACCCCAGAGATTTATAAAGTTTTCCTGCACATAGGGTAGGCTCCTCTTTTCTCCATGCTTCTATACTCGTGAGGCCAAGCATATATAGAGAAATTTCATATGGAATTTAAAACGTTCCAACTTCCTCATAATTCTAAAAACAGATACAAGTTACAAAAAGGAAGAACAATTGTATTATTTAAAGGGATCATTAGTAATTGGTCTATCATATCAGGAATCCCTTCTCTTAAGCTGACATATGTCCAAAACTATCTGAAATACACCAAAGTTTTACCTAAGGATTCACCTCAGCTTGGCAATTTCCTGCTCCAGGGTACTCCACCAATCGAAATTTTCCCCGACGCTCTCTATCATCTTGGTTTTGGCCTCTGATTTCCTCCTTTTTCTCCTCTTATTCTTTGCGTTTGGATGGTAGGTGTTGTCTGTGTGTTCATTTATGACAAGATCCCTCATAGCAAGGTTTAATTTTACTCCCAACTCCGTCTTATTTTTAGGTTCGGTATGAAATTTAGTCGCCAGCATCTGCAAGACCCATCTTTCATTCTTACTTATTGACCTGCTTAGTACCTTAGCTGAGAACCCAATCGAGCCAGACACCATTTGATGTTTATTATCCATGCCTCCCGAAGTTCACAGAGACCTTGATAATTGATTTTGCCACCCTTTGAGTTTACATAATTCAGGAGCACAGGCTGAGCTTGTTTTTCTTACGCATAAGATGACAATTTCCTAGAATAGGATAAAATGATTCATATTTGAGATTTGATGGTTTGTGTACTTTTCTCATGAATTACTGTCACAGTACCTTGGTGTTCCACACTTCATCAATCCACTTCGAATGATGAGCCTCGAGTTAGTTATGCGACGACATCCTTTTGGTACGTCATCCGGGAAAGTACCTGCACTAATGATGTGAGATGATCTGACCAACTGCAATCCTCCCCACAAGCTATCGACATGATGTTTTGAACCATGTGACATTGGGGCCATAGGAAAAGTGGTTTCGGAAAATCCACCATCCCCCCCGATGCGTGTGTAAGAGCACCACGCGTTCCCCATCGAAACCAGAGTAGTTTTCGCCAGTCTGCCTTCGCGACGTTAAGTTTCATGCTATTTGTTTGTCCGATGTAGGCTTCGACCGTAGATCTGAGATTCTTCAAGATCTATGGCCCACTGATCTACTCCCTTCCCACTTCTGATACATTTGTTCATATGTCGCGGAATATAGCCGAGCGCCCTGAACTATCACACCTCTATTGTGGTATAGCATCTCGCTAAACTTCAAAAGTTTTTAGATCCCGATAAAATTTTTTAGGGTGATAACACTATAATTTAAATATGTTGCAATATAAAATAAAATTTATAAAAGATATTGGAATGTACACAGATTTTGAGATAAAGTGAACATGTATATCAAAAGAGAAAAGTAACAGAGCCACAAATACACATGTATGAGACAAAATAAAAATCTGATTTTATTTCATTTTGAGATACCAAAATAATTTTTATCTTTATAAAAACCCTAT
>JASDQU010109565.1:59972-70160 GCA_032191745.1 Picea mariana | reverse complement strand
ATGTTAAGACTTGCAGAGCTAAGTGCAAGTTATTGTAAGAGGCTTTGTGCATAGACTGTGTAAGGATTTGTGCCCTGACCTAATTTGGGGAAGGAGGATCTCACGAGGTGCGTGCAAATCTCCTGTCCTTTGTGGAGTTGGCTCTATGGCTTTGTACAAGGGAGAAAAGAAATGTAAGAGGCTTGAAGACTAATAAAGAAGAAGAAGAAGTTGGTGGACATAACACCACATTGGGGTGGACCACTTATATCCTATGTTGAAGTTCTTTGTGCAATGTTGTTCATGTTATTTGTGTGTTTATCTATTTAGTGCACTGATATTTATATATGTTAGCTAGATGTATGGATGCTTAGTTCTGTATTGATGATAAATGAATGCTAGATCTGAGTTAATGCTATGTGTTAAGCGGTTGGAGGTGTGTGATACGCTCATTACTGTGTTGTTCTATATTTAGGGTTTAGTCTGCAATGTTAATGGGTTTTATGAACTAACAAATATTGATTATCTAAGAGCTATGTTAAGTGTTGTAATCACAGTTCTGTGTCCCAGCTAGGTTGTATATACCTGAGTCCTACAACCCCCCCCCCCGCCTCTACCTCAAGTGATACTTCATCTACTTCACAGGTGTTGCCGAAAGGGCTGGTAGTTATGGTTTTGTTGGTGCATTTTTCAAGCGTTGAACCCTGGGTCTTCCCATGTGCCAACAAATGGTTCTTTTGTCAGGACCTAAAACTGTGATTGTTGGGAATTGAATAAAAGTGAAATCTTTGTGTGTAGATCTGTTGTTGTAGTGCGCAATATTCTACTTGACTTGTAAAGATCTGCACTAAGAGAGAAGTCTGATATGAAGAAAATAAGTAAGACCTTAAATATTTTTGCTCTGGTAAAGGTAAGACAAGTGGAAATTTTTTCTTCGAAAGTAAGAATCTAGGTATGTTTGATAAATTTTGTTCTAGTATAAAAACTAGGGCACAACTAGAAGAAAGAGTTGATCTGAATAAATTTGATAGAGATAGTGAAAGATATGTTATTCCTATGCATAGAAAGAATTTTTGGACTAATAAGTGGATACAAGAACCTAGAAAGAATTGTTGTAGATTGCAGGTCCATCACTATTATCCCAGTGTGTAGTACAGGAAGGGTTGGGGGTCATTTAAAAGAAAGAGAGAATTGAAACTGTGTTATAATTGTAGAAGACCAGGCATCTTTCTAAGGAATGCCCTGGTATAGGTCCTATTTGTCTCTATTGTAAAGCTATTGGTCATAGAGTTGAGGATTTCCCTAGAATGATTTCCAAAGTTGAAAATATGAACATGAGACAAGAAAACTATGAAGAAGATCAAAGGACTAACAATATGTTATATAACCGGAAAGAATCGGAAACTATATTATTACAGATGAAAGAAACACCGAATGACCATAGAGACATCAGTTTACTAGAAATCTTAAAAGAGAAGCAATGCATAGAAACAAGAATAGGAGACTTCGACATAGAATGTGTCCTAGATGAAAAAACACATGTGAATATTATGCCAGAAAAAACTTGGGAACTTTTGGGAAAGCTTGTTATGATTCATTCATTGGGAAGGATAAGGTTGTTTAAAGGAAAGATGATAACCCTATGTGTAAGAGTTACTAATGTACTTATGATGACCCATCGAACATCAACCGAAGAATAATTTGAAATCATTAAGTTTGTTGAGAACAACACTCCCTTTACACTTTTTTGGGGAAAGACCTGGATTGAGAAAGATCAGATCTGAAGGAAAGCAGAGGAGGAAGCTACAAAATAGAAAAAACAAGAATTAAGGGACTTCATGGCTAGGAAAATAGCGCGACTAATAGAATAACAAGAGAATAAGCTGAAGTAAAAGAGGACCATAGAATTAGCTGTCGAAGTTGAAAGAACACAAGAAGGCTTAAAGAACCCATCCATGCAGGAAATAAGTGTATCGACCCCGGAAATAGTAAGAGAAGAGGTAGTGCACTCAAACTCTTTGCAAGACCCTCAGCAGTGAAAAGTTAGTACGCTAAGAGAAGATAAGAATAAAAATGAAAAGAGGAACCCAGAGACTTAGATCAAAGGAAAGAAGGCAAGAAAGCTCAGTAAGAAGAAAGAAAATTTAGAAAAACTACAGGAAGTTCCAGAAAAGACTTCGCAGAAGGAAGGCTTGGAGCACTTGAACTTCACCAGAATAGAAGAACAACACAGAATGGGACTTTTCCATGGTGAATCTAAATGACCATTGGATGCGCCTTGACCATTAGAATGGAACTCTGAAACAACTAGAAACACAGTTATTGACGAAAATATCGCCACTGGACCATTGAGACCACGTCATAATGGATGGATTCACCTTGATTGACCCATTCATACCTGTTGGAGGAATCTGTTACGACGTTTCCTATTTAATCTGTCGGATATTGCATTGAGACCAACTTTTGCAAACTGAGATATTTGAGCTAACATAGAATTGATCGCATACTATGTTGTGCTATATAATACCTCACCGTCCATTTTTTTACCTTGAGTGTCTGTTCACCTACCCGATTTATTTTATTACAAGTGTGAATGTTGGGCAAGCATAACGCACTAGAGAAATCTATGGAAGAGATTTTGATAGACCTTATGGCTGATAAAGTCATGTATATATGAATACAAGTATCGTCATTTGGCAGATTGCAAGAATCCCCCTTGACTGCAAAATGGTCTAGCCGAACCGTGACTGAGAAAAGAAGAAATCACCACGATGATCTGGCTAACGTGAAGCAGATCCCATCGGTCTTTTCAGAGTACATCCTGCCTCTAGCTAGTTCAGTTAGTCGTGAAAGCATCCTGCGTGACTTTGAGTACTTGTCAATCACTGCATACCTCTCGAAGGGGACACGCATAGTGGTACCTCAGTTGGGACTGATCCCAGCTCTCAAGATCAACGACTTCAACCTCGAAGATCGAAAAAACTATGTGATGCTTGAACCGCATAGGTACCTGATGAAGATGACTGGGAAGAAGCCCAAGATACCTCCCCATCCATGGATTAAAGAGATCGCAAGATCAAAAATATTGAACGTAATGAATATCCCCCACTTCAGCCAACATCAGGAGGTTAACGCTTGCATTAAACACCTCCTATCATGATACCATGTAGGTTATATTTGGTTATATAGGCACATCACTGTGGATCCAACACAGATCCACCTAATCACTAGATTAAGCATGCAGGGACCAGACCC
Source organism: Picea mariana (assembly GCA_032191745.1). NCBI lineage: Eukaryota > Viridiplantae > Streptophyta > Pinopsida > Pinales > Pinaceae > Picea > Picea mariana. The sequence continues at coordinate 66,926 of JASDQU010109565.1, read as the reverse complement.
TCACCAGTTCTAGTCAGGAAAGAAGTCAGATCGCTCCTTGGCCCAGCATATCAAGGAGGCCTATGGTGATGTAGAGAAGGGAAAGCGAGGCTAAAAGGTAGCCTCCATATAGGATGGTGCACTGTTCCTATCTTGTCATCTTATAGCTGGCAAGCCCATCTGAATTAACCGTCCAACATAAGTCATAGGGTTTGTAGTAGACCTTGCAGGGAAGTGTGTCGAAGGAATGTAGATGAATTGGGTGATCTACCTCATCAACGAATTGGAAAATGATTGTTGCGAAGTGTAGGACCAAGGATACAAATTTCATTTCAGTTGGCTTTTGATCTTGATCGCATTTGTTGCCTGGAAAATGTCGGAAAGATCCATCAAAACTGTTGGCCATTAGAACTGTTGGCCATGAGGTTTTCCACCCTGTGGTACATGAATGATATGGAAAAGAAGTGGCAGTTGAATGTTGTCTTCCATACCTACTACCTACATCTGAAGTGAGCCATTGAATCATTCCACTGAATACACTCCATCAATAGAGGCCACTAGTGAAGTTCCACACAGAATGACACTTCATCTACATCACTGTAAAGAGGACTTACAGTCTTATTATAAACTGACTGATGAAGATATGGAGGAGATAACCAAAGAATGTCTAGCCGAATTCCTTGTATCGGTCGAAGATACAAAATTTTTTGACCCTGACATCATCAAAATTCCTTTGGTCACCTAGACTAATTATGATGGATAGAGCAACGCAATGAATAAGAAGAAAAAGGATGAATTCCAAGACAAAGGAACTGATGAGGAGGACAACGCATTAGATGAAAGTAGGCCTGACTCACTTGCAGGAGGAGGAGAAGATGAAGTGAACCAAGAGGAAGGAGGGAAAGAAGGAGAAAAGCAAGACAAAGGCGAAGTCACACCACTGAAGGATCCCCTCACCACAACAGAAGCATCACAGAAGATGAAGGTTTCCCCAGAGAAACCTTTGGCCAGAAAGAAGGTCTGTGACAACAAGCCTTAGTCGAAGAATGTGCTCACAGTGGATGATATTTATCTCATCATCACAACCATAGAGGATTCTTCAGAGAACATCTTCCAGCGACAGGGAGAAAAGAGGGAGTCTATGTATGACAAAATAGAGAATGAGCTCAAGTACATCCAGCAAGCTATCCATTTGAGTCGTGCAATGCCTACTGCGCCATCTTCAACTGAAAGTGTAGAATTGGGGGATGAACCCACCCAATTTTGAAGGTTAGAATATGCGACAAAGGCTCGACTAAGTCAAGCCTAAGAAGAAAAGGAGCAGGCCACAGAGGCCTTAAGGCAAGAAAAGGAGGATATCTAAGAGAAAATTCAAACTACATAGAAAGAGAAAGATGAACTTAGGGTGATGTTCGAAGAGGAAAAAGAGAAAATATAGAAAGAGAAAGACCAATTGCTCGTCGAGCAGATTGGGGTTAAAAAGGAAGTGACTAGAGCACTTCTCTATGTGCCGGGATTGGCATATATGGAAGAAGAGTCAACCGAGAGCCAAGTGAGGAAGCTTGTTGAGGCCATTCAATAGCTTCAAGCAAGAGTAGCAGAGTTAGAACTTCAAGAAGTGTTGAGCACTCTACAAGAACTGTGGGATTAGAGAGAAGAAGTTGTCAGGAGAACAATAGAACGAATCAAGGCATTGGGTTCAGAGTGTAAACGATTAAGTGATCGAAGTGAGCAGACCTATGAGTGCCTTACAAAATATCTGGAGCTAAAGAAATTGGAAGCACAACTCCAGGAGGTGAAGAAATAGGCGTCCACCATGCAAGCACAGATGAAACTATCCACTACAATTGAGAAGATAAAGGGGTCATAGGAACGATGTGCATACCAACAACATGTCACTTCTATCTAGAGAAGAGTTATGGAGGTTACGCAGAGACTCCATCCAGTGTAGGATGGACCTTCATGCTTTTTGAAGATATCGAGGGATGAGGCTCACAGCTGGAATAGGTGGTCGCGACAGTGGAACAACTCTTGGAAGGGCTTGTCACGGAGCAAGTAATTCATGAGATCCTTGAGCATGATTCTCTAGTGAAGAAGCAAGTTGAGGTAGCTCGAGCTAATATCGAGGCCTTTGAAGCAATGTTACCCAGATTAGAGTGACTTGGGACAAGTCATAGGTGAGTGTTGGGGGCTTATTGGACCTCGACCAATGTTTGAGGAAACATTGATTGTGTTTGACCATTTTTGGGACTTCGACAGGTTGGTCGAAGATGGAGAGCTCGGGCAAAGTGGATATCGCGGGATCTCACCCATTTTGCAGGCTTTGTGAGCTTTTGGGTTTTATTTAACATGTATGGAATTTCTTCCCATGGGTTTTACCCATGTTTAGGCCCTTTTGTAAATGTATAAATAGGAAGTTAAGTGGTGTAATAAGTATTAGAACTGGCTTAGTGTAAGAGGTCATTGGCTTAGTGCACGACTAGAATATGTTAAAACTTGCAAAGCTGAGTGCAAGTGATTGTAAGAGGATTTGTGCATAGACTGTGTAAGGCTTTGTGCCCTGTCCAAATTTGGGGAAGGAAGATCTAGCGAGGTGCATGCAAATATCCTATCCTTTGTGGAGTTGGCTTTGTGGCTTTGTGCAGAGGAGAAGAGTAACATAAGAGGCTTGAAGACTAATAAAGAAGAAGAATAATTTGGTGGATGTAGCCCCACACTGGGGTGAACCACATATATATTGTGTTGTTGTGCTCTGTGTAATGTTGGTCATGTTATTTGTGTGTTTATCTACTTAGTGCACTGATATTTATATATGTTAGCTAGATGTATCGATGCTTAGTGCTCTATTGATGATAAATGAATACTAGATCTTAGTTATTGCTATGTGCTAAGCAGTTGGAGGTGTGTGATCCGCTCATAACTACGTTGTTCTATTTTTAGGGTTTAATCTGTGATGTGAATGGCTTTTATGAACTAACATATATTGATTATCTAAGTTCTATGTTAAGTGTTGTAATCACAGATTTGTGTTCTAGCTAGGTTGTATACACTTGAGTCCTACAAACCCCCCTTGGCTCTACCTTGGGTGGGACTTCATCTGCTTTGCAAGTGTTGCCGAAATGGTCGGTATTTAGGGTTTTGTTGGTGCCTTGTTGAAGCATTGAACCCTTGGTTTGCCCATGTGCCAACAAGCTCCATAGTGAAACTGGGCATTGGTCAGTTCCTAAAACACCACAGGATGAAAGAGTGTGTCACCTTTGTGACACTAAGAAGGTTGGAGATGAAACACACTTTCTCTTAGATTGTCCATCCTATAACTAGATTTGATCTCATTTTCAAAATATTTGTCACACTACCAACCTTCCTAACCTCTTAACTCAACAAAACTATGTTGATCTTGGAAAGCTTCTCTTAATGATTTTCAAGAACAAAAACAAAATTCTAAAGAATCACAAGTAATCACTTACCATCTTAAGGTCTGATAGACCAATTTGGCGTTAATGGATGTTAATCATCATCATCTTCACACACACACACACACATTTATCTTTGATCTTTTATATGACCACGAATTTGACTTTGATCATAAACGTCTAACATTAAATCTTAACTTTACCATTCAAAAAATCTCCATTGAGGAGAACTATGACAATGAAAGACACTTAAATTTTGAAAAGTAGAAAGTTGATCTCTTCTTAAAATCCTTAAGAAGGTTGATTTCTTCTTATCTAAACAATTTTGAAGTTGACTATCACAATTTTTCAGCAACCATCTCTACTTCAATTAACAATTTCTTTGTTGTAAATGGAAGAACAATACAACTAACAATCGGTATGATAATGAATGAAAAATTGTTAGAAAATCCACTAGGGATGCTCCCAATGCATCTATAAAATTTGATAAGATAAATATATACAAAAAATTAATTAAATGGAAAAAATATTGTATAAATAAAAAGAGAGAGAAGTTTTTGCACCTATTTAATATAGATCCTAAGATACTCTGGAGAAAAATTCTAACTCAGAAAATTAAATAAATTAATAAGATTTCTTGAAGGAATGGTATTTCTATGTTAGAAATATGTATTAATCCCCTAATATGATGAACATCATGCCAAATATCATACAATGGATGAAGTGTTTTCTATAGAACACAATAAATTTGTGGTTAAGTGGCTCTTAAAAGGAAAATCTTAGGACAACTAAGGTATTGGAGGTTCAATCCTCATCCTTCAAATAAACAAGCTCTTCAATTTAGCTATTCAAAGGCTTCACAAAACCTTTGACTCAAAGCCTCATTGAACCTATTTTTAAAAAAGTGGATCAAACAAATCCTTCTAGGGTGAGTGCAAGATAATGATAATCTCTCATGATGCATTAGTGGCATTGAAAACCCAAAAAAACAGCAATATGTTAACTTGGAGGTATTATTCATTCTGCTTTTACAAAGAATTTAAATATGGTGTAAGAATATGAAACGTAGGAAATTGAAATATCTTTCTGAATATAAAACTTTTATTCATAGCAATTATGAACAACGATGTCAATTTTTTTTTCCTAACAATGGTATCTTATTTTTCCAACAAAATATAAGCTATGTGTTTTTGTTCATGCATTTGTCAAGTACCTTAAGGAAATAATTTCATTCCAAAAACTTGTATACTTGTAGAGAACCCATTTTAATTGTGTCGTGTATTTTTTGGAGATTTATAATATTATTTTTATATAGTTTCTAAATTATGAAAGTCAACATATCCATGAAATTACATCGTCCTATGTTTGTGCAATCTAAGAGGGTATTAACATGATCAAAACAATTTCTTTTTATTTTTAGATCCTACATATCGGTTGACTTTAGTGCCACATATAATTCATTCATGAAATGGTTAAACCGATCAAAAGTTATAGCATAAATAAGAGAGGTATGTACTCTAGGATTTTGATATATTTGAAGACAAAAATAGATTAAAAATATTAAAAATATATGTATTTTTAAAAATACATATATTTGGAATCTACATAGTTGAATCTATCTATGTTTTTAGTTTCATCAACAACTTAAATATTTAGCCTATAGAAAAATAACATCAAAGACAGAGAATAGAGATGTATTCACAAAAATGAAGGTTTTTATCAATTGGTAGACCGAACCATTAGGTTTGTCATCCCAAACCTAAATCCGAGGCAACCAAGTTAGCATACAGATTGTCAATCTTGCCCCAAAAAAATTGAATTCAAAAGAACACACACATGTTCTTAATAGTGCACACGCACTGTAGGAACATGCACACATTCCTGCTGGTGCATACGTGTTATAAGAACACACACATGTTCCTAAAAGCATGCAAACACTCTTATAAGTTTTTTTGTTTTTATTAGTCCCCCATTCCCCCCTCTCTTCTACATCTACCCCCCGTCTTTGTCTCCCTCTCACTCTCCCTCTCTACCCCCCCTATTTGTCTCCCTCTCTCTCGCTCTCACTTCTATACATGGTAAGACCTAGACATGGCAATACTTAGACATTACAAGACATAGAAATACTTATACATATACCTTTCCTTGACATGCCTTAGACTCTCACACCCACTCCCTCTCTATCCCCCCCTTTCTCTCTATCTCTCTATCTCTCTCTCTCTCTACCCCTTTTTCCTTTCCTCCCTTATTGTGCCCCCCTCTTTCTTCCACATTCATGCCATTGTTTCTCTCTCTCTCCTCATTTTTAGTCTTGGTCTTAATCTCTCTCTACCCCTCCTTCCCTCTCTATTCCACCTCTCTTTCTCCCTTTGTATACATCCCTTCCTCTCACTTTATTTTTACACCCTTTTTATGTCTCCCTCTATGTTTCCCTTCCTCTCACTATCCCTCTATCTACCCCACCTCTTTGTCTCCCTCTCCCTCCCTCTCACATTATCTCTCTACCTCTTCTCTTTGTCTTTCTCTCTCTCCATTTCACATTCTCACACATAATCTATATTCCCCCCTCCCTCTCCCTCCCAATATCTCTCATACATCTACCACTCTCTCCACCACTCTCTCTATATTCCACTCTATCCCTCTCACACTCTCACACAGTCTCTCTACTACCCTTATATGCCTTCCTCTCTCTCTCCCTCCCACACTCTCTCTCTCTCACACACACACACATACACTTTATATACCCCCTCTATGTCTTCCTCTCTTTCCCTCCCACACTTTAACACACTCACTCTCTACCTCCCCTTTTTTCTTCCTCTCTGTCCCTCCCACACTCTCTCTCACACACTTTTTATCCCCAATCTATGTCTTCCTCTCTCTCCCTCCCACAATATCTCTCACACACTTTCTATACCCATTCTATTTATTTCTCTCTCTCCCTCCCACACTATAATGCACTCACTCTCTACCTCCCCTCTTTGGCTTTCTCTATCTCCCTCCCACAAAATTCCACACACACTTTCTATCACCCCTCTACGTCTTCCTCTCTCTCCCTCCCACACTATAACACACTCACAGTCTACCTCCCATATTTTTCTTCCACTATCTCCCTCTCACACTCTCACACACTAGAAACTTTGGTACATTGCAAGGCAAGACATGTAAGGAAATAAATTCCCTTGACCTAGACCTCTCAAGACATGCTCATTATCAATACATAGAACTATACCTATACCTAGAATTAGACCTTGAACTAGAACTATACCTTTCCTCTCCATTCCTCACACTCTCACATCCACTCCCTCTCTATAACCCCCCTTGTTGACTCTATCCCTCTCTCTCTCCCTCCTCCTTACATCTCTTTCCCTCCCTCCCTCCTTCTCCCCCTCCTCTCTCTCTCTCTCTCTCTATCTCTATCTCTCTCTCCTTATCTCTCTTTGTCTCTCTCTCCTCCCCCCTTCCCCTTTGTCCCTACCCCCCCCCTATATTCCCCTACTCTCTCCCACTTCTCTCTCTCTCTCAATTGATTTTAGTCTCATTATCACTCGCTCTCTCTGCCCCT
>JASDQU010109565.1:39161-59088 GCA_032191745.1 Picea mariana | reverse complement strand
ATTTATTCCTATCTCTCCACCCCCCCTCTATCTTCATCTCTCTGACTCTCACACTCTCATACACACTCTCTCTCTACCCCTCATCTATGTATTCCTCTCTCTCACCCTCAGAATCTCACACACTATAGCAATTTTGGTACATCACAAAGAAAGAAATGGCCTTGACCTAGACATGTCAATACATATACCTAGACCTAGACATATAAATACCTAGAGCTATACTTAGACTTAGACATGGAAAGGCATGGAAATACCTAGACGTAGACCTATATTATAGACCATGACCTAGAACATATACCATGACCTAGAACTATATGATGACCATGACATATACCTAGAGTTAGTCCTAGACCATGACCTAGACCATGACATAGACCTAGACCTAGACCTATACCATGACCTAGACCCCTCTATCTCCATATAGGCCTAGGAATAACCTATACTCTACCCTTAGCCCCATCCACACCCAAGCACTAAGTGAAATATGTGTATACCTCTTGTTTAATAATGATATTTTGTGGATATGAACGTTCACTAATGGTTTAATTATGATTTAACATTGTTTAATAATAATTATGGTATGTTGATTCTGATTTTTTATTTTAATTAATCATAATATTTTAGTGGATTCGATATTATTTATATCAAATACTTATCCTTCTTTCACAGTTAATGTTTGACATGCCATATATTTTGTATTATGGAACACTTATCTATATGTACTCCACACACTCTCTCTACCCCCCTCCTCCCTCCCTCTCTCCTCCCCCCTCCCACTATCTATCTTCCCTTTCTTCTATCTCTACCATATCTATCCCACCTCTCCCTCTCTACCCCCCCTATTCATATTCCTCTCCCACCCTCTCACACTCTCAAAAAATCCATATCTACCCCCTTCATACTTTACCTCTTGCATCTAACCCTCTCTCTCTTGCTCTGTCTACCCCCTCCCTCTCTTTCTCTAACTCTCCCCACATTCCTCTATTTTCTTATATATAATCCCCTTCCCTCTCTCCCCCCATTCATCTCACTCTCTCTCTATATATATATACCCCCCCTCTCTATCTCCTTGTCCCTCACTCTCACACACTCTCTTTGTCTTCCCCTCTCCCCATCTCACACTATCTTTATTCCTCTCTCTCCACCCCCCTCTCTACATTGCAAGGAAAGAAATGGAATTAACATATACATGTTGAGACCTGGACTTGGACATAGACATATCAAGACCTAGATATGGAAAGACCTAGATCATGATCTATACCTATACGATGACCATGAAAAAGACCATGACATAGACCTAGAGATAGACCTATATCATGACCTAGAATACAACATAGACTTAGAGATAGACTTAGACCATGACCTAGACCTATACCATGACCATCACTGATACCATGACCTAAACCATGATCTACACCCATATAGCTCCATCTAAGCCTAGGAATAACATGTACTTGACCCTTAACCCCATACACACTCACTCCCTAAGTTCTCTATGCATGTACCTCTTGTTAAAGGCCCCACAGCCCTCACACCCACATCTTGGCGATATAACCATTTCTCTATGCTTCAAAAGACTTTCAATCCTAATCCCTTAGGTCCTAGTTTCCCCCAAACCCCTATATATATATTTATTCATAAATATGTTTGGTCTATAATAAATTCTATATCCATTCCATTAAGAGTGCGCACGTGCTCTTTTGACTTGAAACCCTTTTGATTTTTTCTCATCCATGCCCAGCCTGAATGCATGCGTGTTCATGGAATGTGCACATGCTTTACTATGCATGCTCTCTAGGAATGTGTATGTGTTCCTACTAGGCCTTTTTTTTCCAGGAACACTCCTCTACCTCACCTGTTTCAAGCTCAACATCTGCATGCCAAACATATGCACATAAAAATAGTGTGCACAGATAAATTTTTTTATTTTAGTCTTATTGTTTAATTCATAGAAAATTTTGTGCTATTGCAAGACAATTGTGGGAAGAATTGGAAGACAAATTTGTCCAAGTGGAATTGGAATTGTTGGTTTTGTCTTGTCATTTCTTCTTGGAATTAGAGGACAAATTTGTCCAATTGGAATTGTTAGTTGTGTCTTGTTATGTAATACCAAGACAAATTTGTCCAATTGGAATTGGAATTATTAGTTGTGTCTTCTATTGTAATACGAAGACAAATTTGTCCACTTGGAATTGGAATTCTTAGTTGTGCCTAGTTGTGTAATACCAAGAGAAATTTGTGGTGGGGTGCTTCGAAGCTATATTTTCTCTTTAAACATGGGTAACCAATGGATTCAAGAATGAAAGTCCTTGATAAAAGTGAAACTCATAGAAAAGGTAGAACAAGAAAGAGAAAAGGAAAAGTTGTGTGTGTGTTGATGGGAAGAATTTACCACGTGTCAAGGAAAGAGAAACAATCCGGTCTGAGGCCCTTAGAGAACAAGCCAAGACATATGGTATGGTTTTTCCTGATGGGTTTTATGGCTCCATTATACAATGAACGAATCTTCTTCACTCATAAGAGAAAATATACAAAAACGTTTTCCTAAGGATACTACAAAACAATATTTACAATTATAATGCTAACTAGAAACAAATCTAAAATATCTACAATAACTACTTTAATTGGAAAGACAATAAAATAAAACTAACTAATTTGTACAAATTGTACAAGATTGTTGAAATCTTGTAAAATGACAATTTTAATCACAAAACTAAATTTTAGAAAAATGGTAAAAAGACCAAATCATATAGAAACATAACTACATAAATTCCTACAAAATACTCAACATAACAAATGAGATGAGAAACATAGAATAAATTCATATTATTCCAATGAAACTAAAGAAAATTGATTTTAAACATGAGAAAAATCAGGCTAATCAAACAAGGCATGGTAATTTAACTAATCTTTAAATAGATGTTTCATATTTAAAATCACGAATATAAGAAATCTACTAAGATAAAAGAACAGGAAAAAAACTATCTTGGCCAAGAGTTTGTTTAAATATGATAATCAAATCTACCTTCACATTAAATGTAATAATCACCTATCAGTGGAAAATGGGATTCATCATTGCCAATAGAGGACGGGAGGTACACTATCTGATATTTCAAGAAACTAATAGAGACGCAACCAATCAAAGCTTCACAATACCATAGTTATGTGGAAGTGAAATAAGCGAAATAGTTATAATATCAATTCTAAGTACATTTCAAAATCAATCATTTCAGTTTGTGAAGAACATTCCATAAAATAAAACACATATATAATTGATAAAAGAGTTTATTGAGCTACTATTGATGAAAATAATAATAGTAAATTGTAACTCTGTTTCTCATGCAAAACGAATTAGTATGAGTGGGAATGGTGAATTAGAAAATTAACCATGAATCTTTAAATAAAAATTTAAAGATCCATCAGCAACACATTTTCCAATGAAAATCCGAGACACGATCATGATTTTATTTGAAAACAAATTAAACTAAAAAAATGAACAATTAAATAAAAATACTCCTATAAATCATGCATTAAAAACATTCAAAACAAGGCTTCCAAAAATCTTAGTAGAAGAATCACTTCATTGTTTCTCCATAAGAAAAACTCATAACATGTTCATCATTCCCACTCTTGTTGGAAGCACCTCCATGTCTACTTCTTTGAAATGAAACATAATTTTACAATAGAAATAGAATTAAGAAAAGGAAACATAGTTCCTCTCTGATCTATAGACACCACTCCCCCCCTTGTTGTGTTCTTCAGTCACATATTTATGCAAATATATTATGAGGGTGAATTGAAACCATTTCCCCTAAATAAAAAAATTGTGAAACAAATTTCAACCTCATTTTAGTGGATCTAGACTGTAAAGATCACTCTAGATCTAGTTACAAGGTGTTTTATCAGCCATACAATCTTCTAGATGCATCACAAATCGTTTTCCTTGCTGATTGGATGCTTAGTTAGGACACATGTTTGGAAACTGGTTTTAACTAGTGAATCTAGGAAAATGCATATAAACAACTAACGTTATCTCCCACACCATGCCTTTTCTGAGAAATTTGTTCACCTGGAACAAAAATTGAGGACCTTATGGAGAAAACCCATGTCGTGATTTTTTTGAATTCGTCTGAAAATCATGACCAAAGTATCTAGTCTGACATTTTATCAATTTTAGACATTTTATCAATTTTAGGATGAAACTTCACACATGTGATCTTCATAAATTTTGGACAAAAAAAATCATATCCTGATCCAACAACACATCTTGTGAGTGACACCAGTAAAACATCAAAATAAACCTCTCAATGACTTGTATGATTTAAGAGTGGCTACAAAATCTCTATTTATGTAGCTACTCTAAATTAAGGAAACTCAACTAAATTAAAAATAAATTCAATAATAAAATAAAACAAATCAATCGAAGACTCATACCATTCAAAAATTATCGCTCAAGAATTATATATGTACACACAAAAAAATTGAACATGGAAAAAGTAAAACTGGACATCATGATTAAGAACTGATAATATTTTTCAAGTCTGAGGTAATAATAACATTTACCCCCAAGGACTGAATAACCATGTGACCTTTATAAATTTTTATTTTCTCATTTGTTTCGACAACTTCTATCATGTTGTTCAATTAATGATTTTTTTTGTTTCATTAGGTGACGAAAGAAGAATTTGCATAGATTAATAAGGAACAAAATGCATTGAAAGGATAGAACACAAAGTAAAGTTGTTGAACCTTCTCATCATGACAAAGGAAATGGGCCATCATGGTTTCAACAAGAATCATATTGGCACAAAATGCTACTCCACTTCGGCTTTGAATTTATGAGCTTGCAGTTCAAGGTATAGCATAATGGACATGGACACATGTAGGATGATTCCCATTATTTTCATAATTCTAGGCATTAAAACTATGATGAAACATTGAATACACTTCCAACACAATGCCACAATGCTAATAATCTATTTTCATAGAAACAACTGGAATATTTTGTTACCTAATAACTTTTAATCATTAAGGATTTTGATAAAACATATGTATACATGTGAATAGTGATAACCCTAGTGATTAACATGTGGAATATTTTTGGACATAGGTTATATTCATAATCTCATAGAGTAATGAGGTTTAATTGAGGATAGAACCTACCACTACCTTATTTTACCATGCGTATTTTTATTAAATTCATCCAAATAGTCCTTATCCAAACATGGACACCCCTATGATAATTAATTCAAATATTGATCACAATCTCAATAGTATTGTGAATATTGTTATGAAATTATAATCAGAATAGTGACTAGATGTCGTGGTCTAGATTAGAAAGAAATCATGTCAATAAAGTGTCATCTAGAATCTCATAAACAAGTTGGAAAAACGAGAATGAATCTGTGACGAGATAACATAGAAAACCATTCTTGATTTTGAAATAATGTCAACATTTCACCAACTTAAAATCAAGTGTAAGAACTTAGATCCTAATGACATTAACCATAATTTCATTTGACAACAAAATTAGACCTTTTCAAAAATTACGTTTATAAGTATCCTAAATGTTTTAATTTATGACATGATGAATATTACTTGGATATGTGAAAATTATCCTCATAATCAACTTTCAATTTCATGCTTTCAGTAATGAAATTCAAAGCGATAAATGTTTGAAAAATATTCAAAATAAAGATGATTATGAGGAGTTACCTATTAGGACCCTTCATTGAATAGCCAATTCGAAATGATATGAAAATTCCTTGTTCAAACAATCAAATTGACCATTTAATTTTTTTTTCCTATGCATAACCAAAAACATCAAAAGACAAAGAAAGAATATGAAAGATTCCAACCTTCAAGATGGTTTCTTGACTAATCATACCTATAAGTAAAAATGATGTTTTTTCGATATTTGAAAAATTAAATTCAATGAAAAGTATTACTAATTAAAAATATATAGGTTGGGGGGTTTCATTTTTTATGAAAATGGAAGGGACTTGTTGCTAGGCAAACAAATGGTGACTTACTGGGTGGAACAATTATCTCTACATAACAATATGAAATCTATAAATATAAAGGAATAAAAGATAAGCGGTTCTGAAATGCTAAACCCTCAAATAACCTAAATATGTTCATTCGTGACTTATGTAGTGTTGATTAAACTTTGTGATTTATGAAAAAATTCAAACCATTTCCATCATCATTCATAAAATTTGTAGAACATGAAATCAAAATTCATATAAAACAATAAACTTTACTGGGAATTAATATTGGGAAAAGAAAACTAATCAAGTGAGTTATAGCATCAAAATGACTTCAATACCACAATCACGGGCACCACTTCAAGTAGGAATTTATAGTCTCGACATGGATACCTTTTAACCCAATTAGATGCTTTAATCCCATCCACTAGATGTATATACATAGAGAACTAATCCTTGCAATAATAGATAAGTATTTCTTTCTTAATTTTTCTTGGAAATCAATTGAAGGTTGTTTCCCTTGCTTGGTAACTAGTTGATGACAGTATCATTCACAAAAACCTACAGAATTGAACAAGTTTACTTGTGATGATACCTCTTGTCCTTCAACCTTGTGACTGAAGGCCATTACCCTAGATTGGTGACCAGTAGTGGTAATGTCACTATGTAAGAACCCATGACCATGATAGGTTGACTCATGACGAGACCTCCTATCCTTCAAATAGCTCTTTATATTTATTTCTTTTGAATACAAAGGATCATGCTATGGTAATTATTTATCTCTTGAGAGATATTCTAATAGATGGGGAAGCAAGTCTGAAGAACTCCTTAAGAGTATGGGATGACATAAAAAGTTGAAGGTTTCTAAAATCTAATTGATTAATCATACTTTCACTAAATTGATTCCTTTAAAAGTAAACTATCATGTGAAGATGTTTTGTTTATTTTAATTTAATTTCATTAATATCAGTTGAAGATAAATCTGTTGAGTAATGATTAAAAAAATTGAGACAAATATTTCTGCAGAGTACCTAACATTTTTTTCAAAGTCGGACTAACTCCCTTAACTAATTAGAGAGTTTGAGTACAAGCACAAGAGAGACCTATTTTTAGATATTTCCTCAAAGAAAAGATTTCAATTTTATATAGTAGATTTGTGTTTACCCATTGAGGATGCTGGAAAACATTTATGAACAATAAAATATAATAAAAACAAAACAAGCAAATTATTGACAATCAAGCAAACTTGAAAATGTAAGAAAATAAAAACAAAATAATAAATTTAAGTAATTGACATAACCTAAACATATATACAATAGGCCATGATAAAATCAACATCCAAACAATGTAAAAATCATATCACAAGTCAAATAGATAAGAGGAATCAGATTTTAAGGGATAAGATGAATTTGAATGTTTAAATATTTTGTCCCTATTAGATCATTTTCCCTCAAATAATGATTTTGATAGAAAATTTTCATTAAAAAATGTGTGAGATGTTCAATAGATTAGGCCTTTTATTAAAAACAAATAACAAACGAAGTCAAAATTGAAAAATCCTAAAAATAAATCCAAAACTAAATGTGAAGCTATGATATCAATTTCAAAACAAATGAGAATAGTATCAATCAAAATGTTATGTCGAAAGGAAAGATAATCTTATAAATTATTTCACTTAAAATTTTCTTTCTTCAAGATGTCAGAATAACGATTGCATTAAACATTTCACAACCAAGTCACAAAAACAAAAATTGGATCCTACAAAGAAATGTTTAACAAAAGATATTATGAACAAGAATAAAATAGAGAAAAGAGAAGAAAATTAAAGTAAAATTACCTGAATATATCTTGATGATGGATCATCTTCAACTTGATATAGTGTGTCTTCGTAACTACATTATTCAAGTAGAAAAAATAAAATAATTCTACTTATGAAAGAAGCAATAAAAAATAAACCAATTAACCTACTCTTAGATCCTATCCTACACTGCTTCAAAAATCAAAAGATTAATTAAACTCAAATTTCTAATGAAGCCAAAGAAGCATATTCAATCCTGCAATAACCAAAAAATTGAATATCATAAGAAAGAATTGAAGTACCTGAAGATAAAAAATAAATGCATCGTACTTACCTCCTTTATTTTCATTCACAAACAAGGAAAGGATAACCTTACCATTTTATAGAAATTTTGCACAATAAGAACATTCAATCCAATCTCCAATTATATCATGATATGTACAATTACCAACATATAATTTTTTGAAATAATTTTGTTGGACGGGTAGTTTTGAATACAATTTTGGGGAAAATACTAAGTATGGAGAAAACATGTAGCAGAAGAGGAAAGGGGAGAAGCCAGGATCAAAGCGCGTAGTAAAATCACACATAATAGAAAATCAAGAAGATCAAGAAAATCAACAAGACCAATAAGATTAAGAAATAAATGAAAGAAGGCGCAAAACGAGGAAAAATCCACTAGAGAAAAGAATTTTAAACGACTCATGATGAGTTGTAATAGGGTGTTGAGCCCTAATGTCATGTATAAATATGTAAGGGTTCGGGCATATTAGGGGTTTTGATTCTTACTTCTCTGGGTCTTGTTGGAGCTTGCATCTAAGAATTAGGAAAGTAAACGAGATAAATCTTGTACTACAGAGGCTAGGCGGGATGGGGATTGATTATGATGTATCCATTATAGCACAATGAGCAAGCTTGTGTGTGTTACCTAAATAAAAATAATAAATAAGAAACCATTGGAGGATGTAGCTTGGGGTGGGGTGAACAATGTGAAAGTTTGTGTTGAAGGTCTATTTATGTGCTTGAATGTATCTTTATGTGTTTATTCATGTCTACTTTGATTATGCATGGTTATATCTAGTTATGTTGATGAATTGATGTTACATAGTAGATTAGATGGTTCAATAACTAGTGATATGGTAAATTGGATCACAATTGTATGTAGGAATCAATGAAGGATTAAATAGACTCTAAAGATTCTGCATAGTATAGCTAGGTTGTAATGAATATATTGATCGACTCAAATTCTCTCCTCACTGCATGAAACTTGGCTCGTGCAATCCCCATAGACACCTCAAGTGAGACTTCTCTTGCATGAAAGTGATGCCGAAAGGGTCGGTGTCTAAAGGGTTTGTTGGTTATGGTAACTTGAACCTAGGGTCTTACACGTGCATGCCAACAAATGGTTTTGTTTCCAGGACTTGAACCGGGGTCTCTCGAGTGAGATTCGAGTATCCTAACCAACTAGAATACAATGGACCAATATTGTTATGGAAATGCAAGAAGGACCAAGTGCCAACAAGAGTGATAGTCGTGGCATAGAAGTGTGTGTAAGGGACCTCAATGAGCTACAAACCCTTCATTTTAAACCAATTTCTTATTGTTTTCATAGATGCACAAGATAGAGACATGGAGTTCCATTACACATGGATTATAATTTTTCTTTTGTTCATAGCATGGGAAGATTCAAAGGATGTGCATTTCTTAGCCTACTTGAGAGGGAAATAATGTTTAGCAACAAATCAATAGAACTTCTAGTATACAATGAATAAATTATGAAAAATAGACAACAATGTATATTTTTTCTCTACGCTGAAAGGATTAGGCAGTGCATTAAGGGCACACCATGCATAACACCACAATTGGTGGAATCATACGCATTGGTCATACAGTTTCGAGTAGAGAGACATCATATATATGTCCAGGAAAAAAAGAACTTGAGAGAGGAATGGATCCAGACGAAGAACAGGGTTACTGAACAAAATATACAACATGTAGGATTGGGACCCATATTGGAAGATTCCTACAAAGGGCACTAAGATAGAGAAACTTGGAAATGAAGAGATAGAATAACAAAACATTCCATTGGATTATCAAGAACACAATCAAGGAAATGGCACAAGGGATGCACCAGATACAAAATGATCAACAAAACAAATGTAGCAGATAGTACCCATTACAAGAGAGAAAATAAAAGACAAGTGTAAGAGACCAACCCATCTGTGCACAAAATGAAGAATGCACACAAGGAACCATCCATTTATACACTGAAGTATGATGATATGGATAGGATTCAATACCAAGTAAAGGATTCTACTAAGGAGGTATCTCAACAAATGTCACAGTTGCAGGAAGAAATTGGTAAGAGGATGCAAGAGCAGCTGCAAAAATTGCAACAACGGATGGAGATAGTAATCATGGAAGAAGAAAGAAGATATAATGAAGGATAATTGAAAAACATGATGGGGGAAGTATAATATAGCACTCCTCACTTCTCACAAATGGTTGCAAGGCACATAACGATAAAATTTCTAGCAGATGCAATCGGGTTCCCCACACCCAATATGTAGGAACAAGCATAAGGATTAAGTCACTTGGAATTAATCATCTCACAGAAGACCACAATAGTGCTACATGGATTGCAAACGGGTATTCTGTAGGAATTACGATTCAACGCAAAGTCCACTTCTAGATAGTTCATCAAAGCTATGACGAAAAATACATAGATATAGAAGGAATACACAACAACTCTATAGGAAAAGAGTATAGAGGAGAAAACTTTGAAATCACAGTGTAGTAGAAGAATGATCCCAAATAAAATTCTGAGAAAACACCAAAAAAGAAGGATGAAGTCGAGAAAATGGTGCAGTGCATACAAACAACCATCCAAAATTTTTATAAAGAAATACCAAAAGTACCAATGATAGTCAAAGCCATAATGGAAGAATAGGTGTCCAAGATTAGTGAAGTCATAAAAGGGTTATTCATCAATATAAAATATTTGGAATAACGCATAGTACCATGGACACCGCCAGAAGAAAGGGAACAATGGGAAAAGACAAGGTAGACATCAGTTGAAAAAATTAAAATCATAGAACAAGAATGCACAAGTATGTGCAACAAGAGCACACATATTTGGACCCATCTCATGATGAATCTAGAGCTGAAGACGATGGAGGATAAAATAAGGAGAGAACAAGTGAAGGCCCACCAAGTAAATGAGAGAATTAATAATTTAGAACCTGCAGAACGTATAACAACAATTCTGGCTAGCAGATAGTTGTATGCCAAAGTAGAACAGATGAAAGAAGAACATAAGAGTATTGCACAAAAATTGGAACCCCTACATGACTAAGCACTCTAGGTGATAGGGGAGTTGGCCACTATGCATGGCATGACAAAGAAAGCTACGCAGGATACTAAGGAAAATCTCACTACTTTGACTACACAGACCGTGGAGGAAATTTTGAGTAAGAAAGAAGAAGTCACAAAATAGGTATATATAGTCAGGGATACCCTCCAAAAGTTGATGGATTCATGGAAAATCATGACACAACAAGCCCAAGCAGCTCGGGACGAGCCACAGGTGAGTGTTGGGGGCCTATTGGACCAATAGTTTTGAATACAATTTTTGGGAAAATACTAAGTATGGAGAAAATGTGCAATGAAAGAGGAAAGGGGATACGCCAAGATCAAAGCATTTAGTAAAACCACACTTAGCATAAAATTGAGAAAATCAAGAATATCAAGAAAATAATTAATACGAAGAAGATGAAGAAAGGAAGGAAAGAAGGTGCAAAAGGAGAAAAAATCAACCTAAGCAAAGAATTCTAACTTATTCATGATGAGTTGTCATAGATTATTGAGCCCTAATATCATGTATAAATATGTAAGGGGTCGAAAATATTAGGGGTTATGATTCTTGTTTCTCTGGTTCTTATTGGAGCTTGCATATGAGAATTAAGAGACTGACTGGGAGGAAGATTTTACTAGAGAGGATAGGTGGGATGGGGATTTATTATGATGTATCCATTGTAGTGCAATGTGAAATATTGAGGTTGTTACCTAAAGAATAAAACAAAAGAAGAAACCATTAGTGGATGCAGCCCAGGGTGGGGTGAACCACGTGAAAGTTTTTGTTGAATGTTTTTTTATGTGTGTGAATGTATGTTTATGTGTTTATTCATGTATACTTTGATTATACATGGCATTGAAGTAAGGGTAAGGTGAAGGTTTAATAACACATGTCATCCATACTATATTGATCTTCCTGGTGGAATGAATTGATTTCCCTCCATGGACTAGGGTGAGAAGGGAAGTAAGAAAGGTAAGGATGGTAGATGATACCATCCTCAGAAGAGAAGGGGTTCATAGCAGTACTGACTGACTAATATATTAATTAATCATTTGATATAGGGAGACCAGGAATATTTTTTTAGGTGGTATAAGGTTGGTAGGAGATAGTATTCGTAAATGAAAGGTGGGTAGGTATATCCCTAGCTAGAATGCAGTGAGTTCTAATTAATATAGTTTTTTTGATGAATTGATGTTACACAATAGATTAAATGGTCCAATAACTAATGATATGGTAAATAACATCACAATTGTATATAGGAATCAATGAAGGATTGAATAGCCTTCAAATATTACACATAATATAGCTAGGTTGTAATGAATACATTGATCAACTCACATTCTCTCATCACGGCATGAAACTTGGCTCTTGCAACCCCCGTACATACCTTGGGTGATACTTCGCCTACATGCAGGCGATGCTGAAAGGGATGGTGTCTGAAGGTTTTTTTGGTTAAGATAACTTGAGCCTAGGGTATTACACTTGCACACCAAAAAATTTACAAATGAAAAATATTTTTGATGAGAAAAATGTAAACAATTGTAATGGAAATAATCTTGGTAGTATTAGTAGGATTTGATTATGAGATTATGTCAAAATAATGATAACTTATCATAGTTTTTAATCGAAAAAGAAGTGTCTCAATTTCTTTATAATTCTTATTGAGATCATATACTTGATAATCAACAATTTGAGATGAACAAACTAGATCAACCAATATTTTTAAACAGTAATCACTTGGTATACAAGTTTTGTAATTAATATCATGATGATAACTAGTAACAACATTTGATTCATTATAATCTTCAATCTGAAATAATTGATTATGATAAAAATAAGACTCTACTTTAAACACAAATTGAGATAAATCAATAGAAGATGCAATTTGAAACCTATTTAAATCATTTCTTAATTCCCCTATAGATAATTCATTATAAAAGGAAGTAATAGGTTCATGGGAGAAAACATTCTCTCATTTATCTTTTATATAAAAATCATTATTAATTTGTACCTAATTATAATTTAACAACGTAGAATTAAATTCAAAATAATATGAATCACATGACTGCATAGCATAATCATCAAATATATCATAGTACAACGAATAATATTTAGAGGAATTAAGAAGATGAAATGCATATCTTGAAATGGTAGGAATCTACGATTTAAATTGTTGGTTTGCTTCCTCCCCTTGTATAAACTGATCAACCTCCTGAACATGAAATATTATTCAAGAAAAAATTGTGTTCATTCTAAAAGGGTAAATGCGAGACAAAATCACAAGAGTTACTAAATTTATATGATTCAACTATTAATGGGGATTTAATAATTTTACTAATGATGTCATATCCCGATAGTTGACTTTGAACTTGTTCAAATAGATAAGGAGAAGATTACCGGGAAAACGATCACAAAATTCATATTCAATCTCTTTCACTCCTAAAATAGTTGTAGTATCTTGGAGAGTATGTAAAATTTCTTTATCTAAACTTAAAGTTTATTTTCCATTAGAAGAAGACATTGATGAAAAATAATCATCAATTACAAACTCAAACCAAGAATGAATAGAATTAGCTAGAAAATATTCAAACCAATATTTAACCCAACCTTGAAAAGTGAGAGTGAACAATATGCATACAACATCAATATTAGTGATATTATGATTTAAACTCTTAGAAAAAAATATATAAGGATGATATTCTACAGATTTGTTCTATTCCCCATCAAATGTGAGTTTTGACAAGAGAGAAAATATCTCACTGGGAGTGTTAACTAATGGAAGATTAAAAACACATTCCCATATTGGAATTTGGGTAGGAGAAAAATGAAATATGAAATGCATATAAACTAACATGAGCAATCAAAATGAAAATGAAAGGAAAGGAGCATGACCTACCTACTTACCTGGGGCCTTAGGGCTCTGAAGATCAAGTGATAAGTGATGTCATGTGAAGTCATACAACCAATGAAACCACTTGATCATCCCATCAAAGTATCTGCCACTGTGATTAATTATGTAATACAACTAAGACAAGTAAGCATGTAATGATCATGAGAATAAATAGATATATAATCTATCATGAAATGAAACTCATGGAGATGGGTGGGAGGAGGAAATCATGTTGGAAAGATTATCCACAACTATGATCATCCAAGGAATCCTACCTGAATTGATACCCACAATCTTGATCAAACCATATATGAAGAAGGATATTGTATATATATTATGGTTCATCTTCATTCATGCAAAAATATCCACTGCTTTTTGAATACTTATAGGATATGAGAGAGAGATAGAAGACTGCATTTCATTCAATAGAAGAAGATAAGATGTAAGGGATAACCTCATGTCTAGAGAAAAAATCCTCCCTCAAAATTAGGAAATGTTTCTTTTTTATCTACAAATCCCAACCAAAAGTATCAATATGAAAGTAATTCCATTTGGTAGTGTGGGCCTCAGAGAATCCTAGGTTGGACACAACCTGGTGTCTATCAAAGTTTGAGCACGATGGATAAAAATACTCAAAGAACAAATATGTATCACAACTTCCAAGGGATGGTTTAAAATCATCCTGAAAATGTTGTGTTGGGTCATCCTCGAATAGACGAAACAAATATGTAATCATATCATCATCAGGATGCCAAACATATGAATCATACACGCATGAAGACCAATCCTATGAATATGACACCTCAACCCCCTCTGCTCAAGAGCTACCCTCAATGCCATAAATGGGATCTCCATAAAAAATGACGCAAACAACATCCCATGTATGTCTCCCAATTTGTATGAACATGTCTATATGATTATCAACCAAATCCAAAGGTCCTTGAATAAAACTATCAATACGACTGAAAGTAACCATCTCTTTGTCTTCATGTTTAGGAAGGAAAGAGGGTAGGGCAGTTTCAACTGGATCTTCATATTCTTCAACATTGAGACTAATTGCTTCATCAACTTCATGCACAGGAGGAAATAAAGGATGATCAAGCTTGTGGATATCACTTCAGGAAAGATTCCTTGGATAATCAGAGTTGCAGATAATCTTTCCAATAGGATTTCCTCCCTCCCACCCATCTCCATGAGTTTCATGATTGATTGATTATATATATATATATATATATATATATATATATATGCTCATGATCATTATGTTCTTAAATTGTCTTTGTTGTATTACATAATTAAGCATGGGGGAAGATACTTTGATGGGATGATCAACAGGTTGCACTGGCTATATGACTTCACCCAACATCACTTATCACTTGATATTCAAGGCCCCAAGGCCCCATTTAAGTAGGTAAGTCATCTTGTTTTCCTTGAATTTGCATTTTGATTGCTCATGTTAGTTTAGATTCATTTCATATTTCATATTCCTCATTCCTACACACATAATGGTTGCTATTTTGGGTTGATCATCATGCTCCTCAACTATTATCATCTCTAGGTTTTGGTTATGGTTTTGATTATGGTTCAAGTTCCCTCTTACTTTCCATTTCATTATCAATTGAGGGACGTATTTTGTCGCATGGTCTAGTGTTATGCAGTACCTACACATCATGCAAAAATTCATGAAGTATCTTGATAAATGTCCTAGTTGATTGCAATTATAACAAATTATCAGTCCTCTTCCTCCTATTCCAAATCCTCCACCACCTAGACCTCTACAAAATCCTCCTTTTCCACCTTGGTTAAATCCTCTCTGAGTTTTATACTGTGGAACCCCTCCTTCTACTATTGTACTTTCTTCTTGGATTCGGTATGCATATGAAGTGTGCTCTCTCATCAGGTTGAATGTGTGATAGTCTTTTTCATCATGTTCTATAGACTTGAAAAAGTTACAGAACAAATTCTTGGGCGTACTCTAGTACTTCTGTAATAATGGAAAAGTAGTCAGATGGTGTCGCTATGTCTTTAATATTTCACAACACCCCACTCCTTATGCCAATGGCTTTGCCTGTATCCATATACTACACAAATATTGGGAACTCATCTTTATGATGGCATTATGTCTTACATATAATACACCAAACATGCACACACTTTTCCTTTTCCTTCATTATCTCTGACAACTAAATCCTTAGCGCAACTAACTATGAATGAACATGTGTCATTCATATTCCATCTCCTATAGGATATGATTTTAAGTTCATCACAATTTCTATTTCTTCTTGTTGCAACGTGACCTTATGTTAAGTCAAAAGAGAGTGAATGTGCAACAACAGACCTGCAATAAACAATTATCAATGTTGTTCATCGGGAATATGGAATGTTAATCTACCCATCACATCTTTAAATATTTTATCATAATCCCAAATTACCTCATTATGTACTTGCTTAATTTCTTTCAGCTCTGTGATACACTGCAACTGATATTTCGGCTACCGAAATTATTTTAATAAATCCTCTCCATTTTTTTCCAAACTCCCTTATTGTCTAGTTCATGTAGTAGTTTTATACTTCCTGTACCATAATAGTGCACAAGATATGAAATTCTTGGATAACTACACCATATGTTTTTCCTTGTCCTAGACATTCTTCATAGTCCATATTGTATAACATAAAAACAAATGGCTCTTAGGGTCTTTTGACCCTACTCCCTGGAATTCATGCATTTTTAATGCATTGTCTATTCTTGACATAGTAGTTTGTGTAGTACTTACCTTCATTGATAATGAACGACTCTAGTTTTTTGTTCTACTTTCGCTATTCTGGCTAGTGTTCTAAATTCCTCCACTAACTACAATTTCTCTTGACAAATTTATGGTTTCTGCTTCAAATTTATTACATTCCTTCTTTTGTTTTAATGTAATAAGGATCATTTTCATTCTCTTTCCTTTGTTTGTACAGTGTGATCTGAAGTATTGTGTAGGGTGTTATCACCATAACAATTATACTTGAAATTCTTGTTTCATATTTAGCAGGTGACTAAAATGATTTAGAGACATGCCGTGATTTGTAGGTTCAAGTCATATATGGTGGCATGTGGAAAAATATAGCGGGAGCACAAAGGAGAGGATCCGATGGACCGTTGATCTTGAAGTAGCCCATATCAACAGTCGAGACCCATATTGGGTGGTGAAATAGCACAGAATTTAACTATGCGAGGGTGGGATGAGGAAAACTACTTTGGTTTTATTAATGGATGCATGGCGCCCTTAGAAGTACATCGGGGTGAAAAGCAGTCTGCTTGAAACCATTTTCCCAACAGCCCCAATGTCACATGGTCTAATATGTCAAATCAACAACTCGTGGGGGGAGGTGACGGTCAGTCAAATCACATCACGTCACAGGTTCAGGTACTTACCATCCGACATGTCAAGTGAACGTCGTCGCATAACTAACTCAAAAGCTCATCATTCAAAATAGATTGGTGAAGCATGGAAAACCAACGTATCATGTCAGTAATTAATGATTAAGATTCAAGGAATACGGGTCTTTAGATATGGGTGGCTTTATTATACTTGAGGAAATCATCGTCTCATGCATAAGTGAAGTAATCTCAATATGGATCGATTTCTTGAGTTCTGTTGAGTTAAGAAAAACAAAAATTGTGGTCCCTGTGAAGTTGTTGGCATATTTATTATGGACAGAAGGTAGAGTATTTGTTTTTCATTGATGGAAAGCTCAGGCCGACGATGACGAACAAGAGAAAATGGAAATACCAGCAACGCAGCGATGATGGCATGGAAAGATCAGAAGCATAAGCTCAGAAGGACGAGAAATAGTGATTGTTGGATCACCCATCCCAAATTCCTGATGGTAGTAAGATTTAAATTAAGAAAGGAGGAGCATGTAGAAGAGGAGAACAAATCTCAAGTGTCATATTTAAGCATGAAGACCGACCATCGACAAATCCTAAAGAAGGAGCACGATGTTTAAGTACAAGATGAAATAGGCTTACAAAGTCTAGAAAGAATGAGGACCATTGATCCAAGAAGGACACATGGAAAAATATCAGGGCATGACAAAGTCTTTGTTTCAGTATTTCACAGATCAGGAAATTCAAAAGGAAGAGGTGCTCTAACCTCTCAAACTTGTGATATGCGAAATCACGATAAACAATCTTGATCATTGGATACAGTCTACACGTGGTGAGAGGTCATATTTTCATTGAATGGAAAGTCAAAGGTAGGAGGAGCTCTATCCTTTGAAATCACAAAACATGAAACCATGATTCAATCTGATTCGTTGATCAAGGGAGAGCATGGACCATTGATCTAGCTCCATTTCAGAGTTTTGGATATCGGGAGTTGGAGGAGTCAAGGAGACTCACAAAAAAATCGTGAAGTTCCTTTTGGTGCAGCCTATGGTTACCATCGGTGGTCATGTGAGGGGAAGAAGCTAGTAATGTTAATCTCCAGTTTGGAGTTTCGGTGATCATGAAATGGAGATTCGAGATGCCTCATCACAGGATTCTTGAAATCATGAGTCGCGAAAGCGCTTTATGAATAAGAACTTGGTCACAACCATGGGCATGTGAAGGAAGGAGCTTGCAAGCTGCAAGACTCCATTTTGTGATCGGGAGTTGGAAGAGTCAAAGTGACTCGCAACAAAATTTGCGAAATCAAAAATTTCATAACACCTGTTGGTGTAGCCGATGGTCATCGTCGGTGGTCATGAAAAGGGAAGGTACTAATTGCTAAGCCTTATTTTCGGAGATCATGACATGGAAATTATAGAAGCCTCGCCGCAAGATATCCAAAATGGGAAATGCGAAATCACTTTCTGATTAGCCTATGGTCACATCAGATAAACACGAGACCCTGTGGATTTAATCCAATGGTGTTGGTTATTTGGAATCTAATCCAAGGGATATTGTTTCTCTTCAAGATTAATTGTTCACTTACGATTCAGTTAGTTTAACTGAATGATGGTTCTTTAACGGTTGGCGATTCAGTTGTTGAGGCATTTTTTCCCTAAGAGATTCGATGTGTAACTGAAGAGGTTGGTGTGCAAAAAAGAGATATACAGTGACTGTGTGGGGTTGGTTGTTCTGAGTGAAAAATAAATTGAACTGTAAGAAGGGTAAAATTTACAGTATTCATATTGTGAGATAAAAATCAGAGATGTTGAACAGACAGAAGCAAGAGGATAGTTTCAAAACAGTTTGAAGTAGAGAATAGCCGCAGAAAAGATAGAAGCAAAGAAGAATTGCAAAACAAATAAAAGCAGAGAAGAATTATTGAACAGAGGAAAAGTGGTAAGAATTGCAACACCTATATTGTTGGTTATTAAATCAATTATTTATTTTAAGGGAGGTTGGGTGGTGCTGGGGAGGAATGTGGTCCTCTAATATTCAAGTTGGTGCTTGAATATTGGAAGTTCTATCTTCCATCTAGTTGTGGATATAAAAACAAGGTAGCAGGGTGGTGCTCGAGGAAAACATAGAGTTTTTTGTATGCAATTTGGTGCTTGTATAAGTCCAGTTGGTGTTGGTACATTTAGGGAGTCGATGCTTCCTTCTAGTGGGTGCTAGAGAAACTAGAGAGTTGGTGCTCTGAACAAGTTGGTGCTTGTATAAGTGGAAGTAGGTGTTTCCATCCAGTTGGTGCTGGAACACTCAGGGAGTTGATGCTTCATTCTAGTTGGTGCTAGAGAAACCAAAGATTTGGTGCTCTCAGCAAGTTGAATCTTGTAAAACAGAGGTAGTAGCCTCACTTTGATTCGGTGCTCAAACATAGATGATGTATAGAATGTAAAAGACTGCCTATCATTCGAAGAAGAAGAGGTTTTCTCCCTTTATGGGTTTCCTCGTGAAAATATGTCTTTGTGTATATCTTATG
>JASDQU010109565.1:12656-35245 GCA_032191745.1 Picea mariana | reverse complement strand
ACTCATAGGAAATCTAACTACATATGAAATGAGAATTAGCAAAGATAAATCCATTACTAGAGAAGCATCTTTTAAAGCAGACAAGAATACTGATTCAGAATTAGATGATATTGAGGAAACATTTGTAAGAAGGTTAAAGAAAGGATCGGGAAAATATCAAGGCAAGCTCCCTTTCAAATGTTTTAACTGTGGTAAGATGGGTCTTTTTTCATCTAAGTGTCCTCACCAGAAAAAGGATTAGAACTCTGATGATGAAAAGAAGTATAAATTTAAGAAATATAGTAAAAAGAAAAGTGTGTGTGCAAACAATGACAACTCCTCAAAAGACATAGATAGTGATTCATCCTGTGAAGACAAATTGAAGGATTTTATGCTTATGGCTATGGGAGATCTTGGTGATGAACATTCAAGAGGTGAAATGGATGACGAAGAAGCTGTAGTGGATATGGAAGGTGAATTAATCAGTGCTTTGGAAGAAATTGACAGACTCGGATGTAAGAAGAGAAAACAAAAACGGTTGTTGATGCAGTTTAAAAAGAATGATAAAAAACCCGATGAAGACTTTTCTCTACTAAAAGTGGAGTTAGAAGAGGCAAAGAAAATATAAGACATTCTGAAACAACAATTATTAGAGAAGAAATCAAGGTGTGAAGCCTTAGAAGAAGAGATAGTAAAAAACATAAAATAAATGGAGAAGTTTAGGGCATTGTATCTCCAAAATCTGTCAAGTATTAAAGGCTCAGAAGAATTAACTTCCATTCTAAATCAGCAAAGGAATCCAAAGTTGAAAGTTGGCTTGGGATATGAAGAAGGATCAAGTAGTGATCATCCAAGTAATACATAACCCATCAAATTTTTCAAATCTGCAATCATTGACAATAGCCACTCTGCAAAAACAAAGATAGAAAATCAGTTGCCAAGAAGGAATGAAAGAAAATGTACCAAAACTGAATATGTAGATCAGAGAAACTATCGGCATGAAAGAAATCGATCCACTCAAAGAAGACAATCTTTTCCCAGGTACAAAGGATTTTTCTATGGATGTTGTTTCAAGTCTTTTCTAAATTTGGTCACAAAGCTATAAATTGTTCTTTAATATTTAGATATGAACAATCAAGTTTTTCAAAGAATAATTATCTGCCACAACAAAGATTGAGACATCCAAACAACAAAAATTCACATATTATAAGTCATGTGATGATTGGGAGAAGGACACAGGTGAAACATAACAACAATTATGAGCATAACAATCACTATGATCTATTATTCAGTGAACCACAATGTTACAACTACCATAATTATGGACATAAACTTGTAGACTATTGCCTAAGGAACTATAAGCCAGATCTGAATCCTGCTACTGAAAATTTCAAGGTTTGGAAGAAGAAATAAGATGACAAGTGTGGACTAGTGTTATCATCCCAAAGAAAAAAGAATCCCTGGTATATTGACAGTGTATGTTCCAAACATATGACTGGAGACAAAATTAAGTTTCTAACTCTAAGTGAAAACAAATGAGGAAATGTAACTTTTAGAAACGATGCACCAGAAAAAACAAAATGTAAAGGAATGGTAAGTATGAGTAATGGAAACTGAAAAGCTCAAGATGTGTTAGCTGTAGATGGTCTGAAACATAATCTGTTTAGTGTCAGTCAAGTTTGTGACCAAGGATGTGAAGTTGTTTTTACTTCTAAATATTGTAAAATAAAGTCCGTGAATTCAGGACAATTGGTTGCAAAAGGGATAAGAAGAGAAAACAATGTATGTGTGTTAAAAGAAGAAAAAGAAGAATGCAACTTAAGCAAGTATGATGAAAGTTGGATATGGCATAGGAGACTTGGACATCTAAATTTTGATCATATAATCAAACTTAGAAATAATGGGGCATTAAAGTATCTTCAAAAGATATCAAATCCATATAATTTTGTTTGTAAACCATGCCAGATAGGAAAGCTTACTCGGACACAGTTCAAATAAAAAAACTTCCCTTCAACATAAAACCTCTTCAGTTAGTACATATGGATTTATGCAGACCATCAAGGAAATAAGGTAAATGAAAAGAAAACTATTTTATGTTGATTATTGATGATTATTCTAGACTAACATGGGTTGCCTTTTTGAAGGAAAAATCTAAAGCATTTGAAAAATTCAAAGTGTTTAAAGCTCTAACTGAGAATCAAACAGGAAAAAGGTTGAAAGCAATAAGTTCTAATAGAGGAGGAGAGTTTAGCTCATGGAACTTCAAAGAGTTTTGTGATAAACATGGGATCAAAAGATAGTACACAATCCCAAGGACTCCACAGCAAAATGGAGTTGTTGAGAGGCAATATAGATCAATACAACAAAAGGAAAGATCAATGTTGAATGAAAGGAATATACCTCAGACATATTGGGTGGAAGAAATCCATACAGTTGTTCACATTCTTAACAATGCTCATCTCAGGCCACACAGTGACAAGACTCCTTATGAACTATGGTTTGGAATACCTGCTTCAATCAAGCATTTTAAAGTTTTTGGGAGTAAATGTTATATCAAGAATAATGATGAAAATATTGGCAAATATGATGACAGGGCTGATGAAGTTATATTATTAGGTTATGCTACAAACAGTAAAGGATACAGATGCTACAATAAGAGGCTACATAAATTGGTTGATTGTATTGAGATAAAGGTTGATGAAGAAGTCCCAGTTAGAAATGTAAGCAGTGTTGAACCAAGAATAGAAGATATAGTTGAAGATGAAGATGAACAAGTCCAAGGATAAGAAAGGGAAGAATTTGAATTAGATGAAGATACGAAATAATTGTTAGAAATAATCATCCTAAAATTCAAATAATTGGATATATAAATAAAGGAGTTCAGACAAGAAGGAAATTGATTAAAGATTTAGAACCATCTCATGTTGCCTTTTTATCTATGAATGAACCTAAAAAAAATTATGAAGCTAGATAGCATGATGATTGGATTAGATCTATGAATTAAGAGCTTGATCAGATTGAGAAGAACAATACTTGGGAGCTTGTTCCTAGACCTGAAGATAAGAATGTAATAGGCTCCAAATGGGTGTTCAAGAATAAAATGAATGAAAAAGGACAAGTTGCTAGGAATAAAGATAGAATGGTCTATAAAGGGTATGCACAAGTTGAAGGTCAGAATTTTGATGAAACTTTTGCACCAGTGGCAAGATTGGAAGTTATCAGAATGTTTCTTATCATATTCATGGATGTTAAGTCAGCATTTCTTAATGGACATCTAGAGGAAGAAGTATATATGGAGCAACCTAAAGGATTCTCATTGAAAAATAATCATGATTATGTTTGCAAGATGAAGAAGGACTTATATGGACTGAAACAAGCACCACAAGCTTGGTATTATAGACTAGACAAATTTTTACAAGACAAAGGGTTCAAGAGAGGTATTGTTGACAGTAATCTCTACAATAAGTCTGAAGGTGATAATTTACAAGTTGTTTTGGTTTATGTAGATGATATTATTTTTTACTGTACTAATGAATCCTCTATCCAGTGGTTTTCTAACTCTATGCAAATAGAGTTTGAGATGTCCATGATAGGAGAACTATCATACTTTCTTGGTTTACAAGTAAATCAAAGTTATGTAGGAATATTTATCTCAGAAGAAAAATATTTGAAAGAGATGTTGAAGAAATTTTAGATGGAATATTCTTCTTCTGTTAGTAAACCTATGGTGGTTGGTTGCAAGCTCATTAAATATGATATTTCACCTGATGTTGATCAAAGAACATATCGGTCAATGATAGGTAGTCTTGTGTACATCACAGCATCCCGTCCTGATATAATGCAAGTTGTTGGAATGGTAGGTTGTTATCAGTCTTCTCCTAAACAAAGTCATTTGGTAGATGTAACAAGGATATTCAAATACTTGAAGGGAATAATGACTTATGGTCTGTGGTATCCCAAAAATTAGAATTTTCAGTTAACTGCTTATTCAGATGCAGATTGGGCAAATTGTGTGGATGAGAGAAAGAACACTAGTGGAGGTGCATTCTTCCTGGGTGACTTGTTGGTAGCATGGATTATTAAGAAGAAGGGATCCATTTCCTTATCAACTACAAAGGCAGAGTACATTGCTACTGCCACTTGTTGTACTCAGATTTTATGGATTATCGAAACTCTTTCAAATTTGAAAATAAATTATATTGATCCAATTACAATTCACTTCAATAACACCAGTGCCATAAGTGTCTCCAAGAATCTTGTTCTTCATTCCAAGACTAAGCATATCCCAATAAAATACCATTTTCTCAGAGAAAAAGTTACAAACAGATTTGTTCAGCTGAATTATATTCCTTCCACAGAACAAATAGTTGATATCTTTACTAAACCGTTAGTAGCGACCCCTTTTGGATATCTTCATCAGAAGTTGGGGGTTATAACTTATTTCATCTAATCTGTTCACCTAGTCAGGGGGAGTACTTATTGAATATCTGTTGTATTTATAAGTTTCTCATAGCTAACCGGGGGAGTATGTAATGCAACAGGGGGAGCGTGTTTCTTTTTTGACATTGATGTCAAAGGGGGAGAAAGTGTGGTAATGGTAAGGATGCTACAGTGGTATGGTTGGATGTCCAGGTAGTTTAGTGTTCAGGTTCTTCAAGGTTGCCATCAATGACAAAGGGGGAGATTGTTGGCATATTTATTATGGACAGAAGGCAAAGTATTTGTTTGTCATTGATGGCAAGCTTAGCCTGACGATGACAAACCAGAGAAAGTGGCAAGACCAGTAGCGCAGTGATGATGGCATGGAAAGATCATAAGCATAATATCAGAAGGAGGAGAAACAGTGATCGTTGAATCACCCATCCTAAATTCTCAATGGCCATCAGATATGAATTAATATAGGAGGAGCGCGCAGAAGAGGAGAATAGATCTCAGGCATCAGATTTGAGCAAGAAGACCAACCATCGTTAGATCCAGAAGAAGGGGCATGATTTTTAAGTACAAGATGAAGCGAGTTTACAAAGTCCCGAAAGCAAGAGGACCGTTGATCCAAGAAGGACACATGGCGAAAGATCAGGGCATGAAAAAGGCTCTGTTTCAGTATTTCATAGATCGGAAAATCCAAAATGAAGAGGTTGTCTAACCCCTCAAACTTGCAATATGAGAAATCATGATAAACAATCCTGATCATTGGATGAAGTCTACACGTGGTAAGAGGTCAGCTTTTCTTTGAATGGAAAGTCAAAGGAAGGAGGAGATCTATCCTTTGAAATTGTGAAACTTGAAACCATGATTCAATATGATTCGTTGATCAAGGGAGAGCATGGACCATTGATCTGGCTCCATTTCGTAGTTTTAGATATCGGGAGTTGGAGGAGTCAAGGAAACTCATGGAAAAATCGTGAAGTGCCTTTTGGCGTAGCCTATGGTTACCATCGTTGGTCATGTGAGAGGAAGAATATAGTAATGTTAAGCTTCATTTTGGAGTTTCGGTGATCACGACATGGAGAGTCGAGATGCCTCATCACAAGATTCCCAAAATCGGTAATCATGAAAGCACTTTATGAAAAAGAACTTGGTCATAGCTGTGGGCACATGAAGGAAGGAGCTTGCAAGCTGCAAGACTCCATTTCATGATCGAGAGTTGGAAGAGACTGAGTGACTCGTAAAAAGAATTGTGAAACGTGAAATTGCATAGCCCCTGTTGGTGTAGCTGGTGGCCATCGTCGGTGGTCATGAAAAGGGAAGGTACAAATTGATAAGCCTTATTTTCAGAGATCACGACATGGAAATTCGAGAAGCCTCACCATAAGATATCTGAAATGTGAAATGTGAAATCACTTTTTGATTATCCTGTGGTCACAGCCAGTGGGCACATGGGATAAACATGAGACCCTGCAGATTTAATCCAACGGTGCTAGTTATTTCGAATCTGATTGAAGTGCTAATGTTTGTCTTCACGATTAATTGTTCAGTTATGATTAAGTTAGTTGAACTAAATGATGGTTCTTTGACGGTTGGTGATTCAGCTGCTGAGGCATTTTTTCCCTAGGGTATTCGAGGTGTAACTGAAAAGGTTGGTGTGCACAAAAGAGATATGCAGTGACTGTGTGGGGTTGGTTGTTCTGTGTGAAAAATGAATTGAATTGTAAGAAGGGTAAAAATTACAGTATGCATATTGTGAGATAAAACTCAAATATGTTGAACAGACAGAAGCAAGAGAAGAATTTTAGAATAGTTTGAAGGAGAGTAGAACCACAGAATAGATAGAAGCAAAGAAGAATTAAAGAATAGAGGAAGAGTGGTAAGAATTGAAACACCTATATTGTTGGTTATTAAATCACTTATTTATTTTAAGGGAGGTTGGGTGGTGTTAGGGAGGAATGTGGTCCTCTAATATTCAAGTTGGTGATCGAATATTGGAATTTGTATCTTCCATCTAGTTGTGTCTAGAAAAATAGGGTGGTGGGGTGGTGCTCGGGGAAAACATAGAGTTTTTTGTATGCAAGTTGGTGCTTATATAAGTCCACTTCATGCTGGAACATTTAGGGAGTTGTTTTTTCCTTCTAGTGGGTGCTAGAGAAACCAAAGAGTTGGTGCTCTCAACAAGTTGGTGATTGTATAAGTGGAAGTAGGTGCTTCCATCCAGTTGGTGCTGGAACACTAAGGGAGTCGATGCTTCCTTCTAGTGGGTGCTAGAGAAACCAGAGAGTTGGTGCTCTCAATAAGTTGGATCTCGTGAAACAGAGGTGGTAGCCTCACTTTGAGTTGGTGCTCAAACATAGATGATGTATACAACTTAAAAGACTGGCTATCATTTGAATAAGAAGACATTTTCTCCCTTTATGGGTTTCCTCGTGAAAATGTTTCTCTATGTATATATTATGTGTGACTGATGTTCATTATTCATGTTGTTCATATGTTATATAATATTGATGGTCACTTGGAAGAGATTAAAAATTGTTTGAATAGTTATATATTGTTTAAGCATAGTAACCACTGATTCACCCCCCCCCTTATCAGTTATCATAGTATTTTCAACAGGAAGACATGGACAAAGCCAATCGAAGAGTATCTAGTAAAACGGAGTTTTCAACTAACATGGCGAGCTTATCAATGAGTAAGAAAGAAAGGTTGGTTGCGTAGATATTGGAAACTAAATTTCATACTAACTCAACAACTTAACCAGAATTAGGGGTCAGATTAAACCCTGTTATGAGGGACCTATTCATCAATGTACACACAAACAAACTCTATGATAAAGCAGTGAAGAAGAAACAGAGAAAATGACAAAAAACAAAATTTAGAGCTGAGGCGATCGAGAGCATAAGGGAAAATCAGCTAGCCTGGTTGAGCATGCTAAAGGAAGAAATCGTCAAGATGGAATAAATTCTCAGGTAGGATTGAGTGTGTTCTAACAAATTTTGGACATATGGCAGTCGAAGGAAAAATCCCCAGATATGTTAGAACTGTTCGTAATGATCCCTTTAAAATAAGAGAATTGCCGCTATAAATTACTCCTTTTTGTATATGATCTCTATTTTTAGAATTATGTCGAAGTTTAATCATTTTGAATTCCAAAAGTAACTACTATATATATATATATATATATATATATATATATCATCTCGATGATATAGAAAGGATGGAGAAAAGAGGATCCTTCCCTCTCAGCGGGACGACTTTTGTAAAACTTTGGAGCTAGAATGAATATACAAATGCATAAGAGGATTTTGAACTGTTTATGAAAAGATTCTAATTGGCTATGATATGAGTCATGTATTCCTTCATAGTATGTAATTCATGTGATATTATATTTCATTTACACTTTCATCTATCTAAATTGGAGAAACAAAAGCTCATAATTCATCATTATGATTCTCTTGGCTTAAGCAATTTGAACTATGTGTATTTCTTCTTAATCAATTCAAAATTTATTTTAATATGTTATGATGTAGTTATATGTTTCTTTTTCCTCTGATGCCATGCAAATTTCATATATAAAATCAGACTCATTGCCTCATTTAACCTTTTCCTCTTGACAGTTTTCATGTTTTGACAATGCATTGTTCATTCCAGACTCCATAGCCCAAATATTGTCTTCATTTCTTCAGTGATTTTATAAAAACCCTCCAAAACAAACCAAAGCTAGTCATTGATTGCTAAAGGAACATTAAGTGACAGGAGAGATCCCTCTCTGAGTTGAGAAGGCTAGTGAATTCGCTCTAAATTTGGTTGAATCAATTACCTCTATCGTTTGTCTATCAGACGATCAAAATTTACAGAGTGCTAACATTCTAGTGCCGTTGTCGGGGACAAAATTGAAAGAAAAATTCAGGGAAAGAACAACATGGTTAATTTCTAAGGTATGAGAGTGGAATACACTTAGGCACATATTGGTTGTATTCCTACTTTGACGACCCCACACATCAAAAAATCAGTTTGAAGGTGAATCCACTAGTAGAAGAATCCAGAAATTTAAATTTTCAATGATGACTCCACTCTCAATGCAGAATCCATCTTCCAAAACATCCATGGCGACTCCACTCTCAATGAAAAATCCAGATCCCAAATTTTTATTGGTGACTCCACTCAAAATTCATATACAGCTCGGATAATTCACTGGAAGACGATGCCCCTTGGCAGAGGTATGAAAAGGCATTATGGAAGAAAACAAATGCTTAAAATGGAATTTTTTCCAATTCATTTTACTATTTGTTATAATCTACCTCTGGTCCTTTCCTAAAAATGATAGACAAGTTCTTCTTTACTTACTTCATGCAAATTATGACCATGAAAATCCAAAAATTATATATCCCCCTCTTAAAGTTACACAAATGTCCCCTCAGTTTACCACTGGCCTTGATAAAAATATTCCATCTAAGCCATGTAAAGGCGATAATGATGAGCCTCATGAATCCAAGACTGTTATTTCACCTCCTATACTTAATCCAACATCCTCCAAGATTCAACATAGATACAAAACCTTGAAGCTCCCTCAAGTCTTTCATGATTTTCCTCCTAAGTATTATAAGTACCTACCTGTGTTTGATGGAGAACCTAATACCATCTCAACTGAAAAACAGATCTAAGGGTTTGAAGATTTTATAGATTTGTTTGAGATTGACCATGATGATGTTTGTATGAGGGCCTTTTTTCAATCCTTGAAAGGAGACACCAAAGGCGGGTTTAATATTTTGCAGCAAAAGATGATTATCTCATGGGAGGAATTGAAAGATGTTTTTTTAAGGTTTTGGGGCAAGAAGAAATATTTAGACCTACATCTTAGAGAGTTCTATTCTTTAAAAAAATAGGACAATGAAACTATTTCTATATTCAGTAGGAGGTTTTCCAGTATATATCACAATTTTCCCAAAAAATTTGACCCACTGAAGTTGTTGCCATGCTCTATTATGCAACTACTCTCCATCCAGATTTGTCTCTCCTCCTTATGGAAAGAATATCCAATTCCTTACAAAAAAATTTCAATGATGCTCGGTACATTCAACACAATGTCCAAGCATGTAAACAAATTCAAAATGAGCCACTGAATGCTCAAGAAAGGGTTGATTGGGATCCTGAGCATAGAATTGACAATACCATAGGTCCTCTTACAGTTTCCAATACCAATGATTCTGCAAAAAAATATATTTCACCTGTTGAAGGAGGGGGTGTTGATCCATCTTGTAATAAGAAAAAGGATGATTGTTTTATGTATTTGTTTATAGACGATCAAGAGGATGAGTCTACAAATTAATTTGTTGAAGAACATGTTGATGTTCCTAGTTTGTTCTTGTTAGATGACATCACACATGTGGTTGATTTTCCTGTATATGAAAAATATGAGGATGATCGTGATGTTGAAGATGTCCTTTTTTAGCAGCACAATGAGATAAATCAACCCACATATTACAGTTCCAAAGATAAATGTGTTGGGTCAGCTGAAGAGAATTATCTACCTTTATTGCATTTAGATTGTTGAGAGAAAATTTTGAGGTCATCATTGAGACAAATGAATTTGTGTTGATGCAAAATCACACTAAACAAATGAAACAAATTGACAAGATATTGCATCACTCTTCTTAGGTGTTTTATGTCCCTATTACTTTTTGTGTAGAAGATCCTGTAAGTTTGAAAGTGAAGCCATTGGTTGAAGATAAAGCTGAAAAGGACCATGTTCGGCAATCCAAGGATATTGAAAATCATGTCCACGACAATACTGAATAAATTGGAGAAAGTTTGAATTCAGGTAAAGGGACATTGTCATTGTGTTTTTCCTCTTTCGAAATGATAAAACAAAATGTTTGTAGTGCATCAAGCCATAAATCCTCCACCTACAATGAGAGAAGTAAAATTGTGAATGGAGATTATCTTCCATTGTGTTTTTCTTCCTTTGAATGGTTTAAAGAAAATCATGATGTAACAGAAGAAACAGGGAATTTTGATTGTGTTCACAGTAGCACTTCTTCACATGAGGAAATTGTTATTAGTAAGGAAGATCAACAACACCCACATGCACTAAATGATCATATATCTAATTACTTGAAAGGATATTCCAATTCAGAATTACAACCTGTGATTAACCTCCAGATCAAAGAAGAAGTTGATCAAATTTTTTTTGTTAAAAGTCATTTTACTTCTCCTGAGACTAATGTAGACGTTTAACAATATTTCCAGCAAGACAAAGTATTTCAAGGTTTCCTTTCTTCCCTTGAAAATGACATAATGATCTTATTTCTAAATGGCCTAGACGTGGATGAAGATTTTAAAACTTCACTTATGGAGACTCCAAGAAGTGAAAAAACACTTGTAGAGGAAGCTTTCTCTTCTATCTTGACTCCTGAAAAGGAAACGTTCTTTCATATAATTCATGATCCCAAGACATATTACATGGAAAATGTTTACAATCAGAATCTGCCAATAATAGTGGATTACAATAAATCAATGTCTTTATTAAATATGAGTCTTTTTGCACCAAATGATGTTCTGCAGCCATGGTCACCTTACGACTCCAATTCTTACTACTAGACTTTTCAACAAAGCTATCAGTTTTTCAATAGAAGTCAACAAGTTGAATCACCTAAAAGCAAGAATGTAGTGGAAGGAGTGAAACATGATTGTTTTGTGCATATTTTAGAAGATCCATTTGCAATATTGATGGAGGAAATGAACTGTCAAAATGTTTTTAAATTTTTGAGATTTGGGTTTATGGATGAATTTTTGAATGAATTATCAGTAAGCAAGATTTGGAGCAAGCTTGTACAAAGTAAACAAACAATGGATAAAATGCTTGCATGGTTGCATTGGAATTTTGATGTCCATTATTATGTACAGTCAAATTTTAGTAGTGTATTCAGTGTTTAGTATCCAGTTAAGAGCAGTTTGCAAAGTTCGGCTTTAATATTTGACGTTTAGTCTCCAAGACATAATAGGTTACACGCACATGTTTTGAAAACGGACCAAAAAAAGAAGGCATTGGGTCTACATTTATTTTCTACCTCACAGGGGTGATTGTATCTCCAGTTGGAGCTTATGTTATCACCATAACAATTATACTTGAAATCCTTGTTTCAGATTTAGTAGGTGACTAAAGTGATGTAGAGACATGGCTCTATTTGGAGTTCCAGGTCATATGTGGTGGCATGTGGAAAAATATAGTGGGAGCGCAAAAGAGAGGATCTGACAGATCGTTGATATTGAAGTAGCCTAGATCAATGGTTGAGATCCACATCGAGTGACAAAATAGCACAGAATTTAATTATGCGAGCGAGGGATGAGGAAAAATACTGTGGTTTTAATAATGGACATGTGGCACCCTCAGAAGTATGTCGAGGCAAAAAGAATTCTTCCTAAAACCATTTTCCCAACAGCCCCAATGTCATGTGGTCTAATATGTCAAATCAACAACTCGTGGGGGGAGGTGACGGCTAGTCAAATCACCTCATGTCGCTGGTTCAGGTACTTCTCGTCCGACATGCCAAGTTAATGTTATCGTATAACTAACTCAAAATATCATCATTCGAAAAAGATTGGTGAAGCATGGAAAACCAGCGTACCCTATTAGTAATTCATGATTAGGATTCAAGGACTATGGGTCTTCAGATATGGGTGGCTTTATTATACTCTGAAAAATCGTCGTCTCGTGCATAAACAAAGTCATCTCAAGCTGGATTGATTTCTTGAGTTTTGTTGAGTTAAGGAAAACAAAAATCATGGTCTCTGTGAAGTTGGAATACATGGACAAATCCAATCGAGCGGTATCTAGTATAACGGGGTTTTCAACTAACATGGCAAACTTGTCAATGAGTAATAAAGAAAGGTTGGTTCCACAGATATTGGCAAATAAATTTCATACTAACCCCGTGATTGAACCAGAATTAGTGGTCAGATTAAACCCTATTATGAGGGACTTAATCATCAACGTACACATGGAACCAAGTTTTTGTAGTGATGAGGGGATTTGACACATTCAACACGTTCTTACTAACCATTTACTCATGTCTGTAGTTTCCATTAGTTAAAAATTACTTACAATGTGACATAACCTGTGCAACAATACTCTACCTCGAATTTATTCATTTACTCGTTACTTCATTGTGTGACATTATAACATCATATTTGCATAAACAAATCATCATACTTATACACTTATTGGCATTTCATAGTAACAATAAACATTATAACATGAAAAAATACAAAACATCATGAAACAAGGGTTTAATGTGGCTCACCCAAATTGGGCTACATCTAAATGAATGGATTCTTATAGTATTCATTTATAATATTGTACAATTGTGCATTGCACTAAAAAATATGCAACATTAACATTACCCAAAATTTACCATTTGTTCCTTTTTAGTGGGAGCTTCACTCCTCAATCATACCTCAAAAAATTTTCCTTAACTAAATAACTAGAAATAAATTCAAACAATCACCACTCAACTTTGGGAACTCCTTCTACCCAAAAAACATTTACATGTTTATACATCAAAGTAGGGATAAGCCCATTATAATGTGGAAAACATTTCTGAATTTCAAAAGAAAGGGGCCATCCTTCTTGCATTAGAACAACATCAATGCCATTTCCCAAGGCATAGCATTCCACAATAAAGTTTTTGTGAAGTCTGGTATGGTCCAGACATGAACTTTGCACATCACCTATTTAAGTTGTTTAAAAGCTTGAGTTGCCTATGGAGTCCATGAAAATTCATCCTTCTTGGTTAATGTCGTTAAAGGTGCTAGTATTCTTCCATAGTTCCAAACAAACTTGTGGTAGTAACCTTTCAAACCAAAAAATCTTCTAATATTCTTCAATGTTTTGGGAATCATCTAGTTCATAATGGCCTTAATATTGTTAGGGTCTACCTCGACACCTTTATGAGATACAATATGACCCAAATACTTGACCTCCTTCACTCCAAAGAAAAATTTGGATGGTTTGGCAGATATTTTTTTCTCCTTTCATAGTTGTAGCACCCTATCAACATGTAGAACATGATCCTCCCAAGGCTTTCTATAGATTAGTATATCATCAAAAAATACTAAGAAAAATTTTTGAAGGAAGGGATTGAAAATGGAATTCATCAACCCTTTGAATGTGGAAGGTGCATTCATAAGGCCAAAATGCATGACCAAAAATTAATAATGGCCTTCATGAGATCAAAATGTTGTTTTTGGGATATCTACTTCCTTCATTCTAATCGGAGGATACCCTAAACAGAGATCCAACTGTGTGAAGTAGATTTTTCCATGTATCTCATCTAACAATTCATCAGCAATGAGAATTGAAAAGTATATTTAATAGTGATCTTGTTGAGCTCTCTATAATCTGGACACATATGTCATGATCCCTCTTTATTGAGTACCATTACCACTGGTGGAGATTAAGAACTTTGGTTAGGTATAACAATGTCATCCTCTCACATTTATTCAACCATACGCTCAATTTCACTCTTATGAGCATAAGGGTATATGTAAGGCCTGATGTTAGGAAGAGCACTCCTAGGAATTAGGTGAATATCATGATCATGATTGTTAGTGGGTGGAATACCTTTGGGATTGTATTCAAATACTTTGGAATGCATATCAATGATCCCTTGGAGATCTATGGGAAGAGATGCCTTATATGTTTGAACATATAGTGAGAATAGTTGTACAATTACACACCGATACCCCTTTTTCAATAATTTTGTCATGTCATTATAGCTTATCACCATACGGGGTTTCCTTGTGATACCCCTTAACTCAATTTCCTTTCCTTCCAATGAAAATTTCATGAAAATTTCTTGAAAATTAAAAGCTATTGTTCCCAATGATTGTAACCGTTGGACTCCTAGTATGACATCAACATCAACCATGGGTATATAAATAAATGGAATATTCATTATATATTCCCCGATATTAAGATTGATCTTATGGAATTTTCCTGAGAAATTGATAGTTCCTCCATTTGAAATCATTACATGAAATTATGGAAGTGGATATATAAATAAATTGAGATCTTTGGCTAATTTATAGTGAATCAAATTATGAGTACTACCAGAATAAATTAGGACTATTACCTTTTTCTTTTTGATATATCCTTAGATCTTGAGGGTTTGAGGAGTGATAAGTCCAACCAATGCATTACATGATATGGTGGGAGTCAACTCTTCAGAAGAAATCTCTTCTACATTTTCATCTTGAGATAGTTCTTCTTCTTCTTCTTCTTCTTCTTCCTCTTTACAATATATGTAGAATAATTTATTCTCACCACACTTATGTCCCTTACTATAATTTTTGTCACAATTAAAGCGTAAACCTTTTGTTTTTATTACCTCCAATGGTTGAGGTGTCAACCTTGTAGGTTAAGGTGTTTTATAAGAAGCAACATTATTCTCTCGATAGATGTTAGGAGTGGTCCTTCTAGTAGCCATATCCATATTTTTACTTTCAACATTTCTTGCCACCTTGAACACATTCTCCAATTATTTGGGTTCCCGAAGGCTAACCTCATGTTGAATGTTATCATTTAAAGTTTGTATGAATACACCAATAAAGTGATCATCTGAAATATATGTTACCTTTATATTCAATCTTTGGAAGTTCTCAATGTTCTCCGAAATTGAACCCTTTTGCTTGAGATTTATCAATTGGATGAAGAATATATTTCTCCTTGTATCCTCATAGTTTGATATCATTTCTTCTGTGAAAATTGTCCAAGTGACAAGTGATTTGTGAGAAAAAATCCATCCATACCACAAAAATTTATTGGGTTCTAAATATAAAGATGCAATTCATACATTTTGTATGTGTGGCACATCATGTAGATCCAAGAACTTTTCCATCTAGAGTATCCATGTGATTGGATCCTTTCCATCAAACTTCCTCATATTGATCTTAGGAAAGTGGTTGGTCATCAACCCAATGTTGGAGTTTCTCCAGTCTTGATTCATCTTCCTTGTGTCCTCGTCATGAATTTCATGGGATACATTTTCACTTTCAAGTGGCCTCTCTATTAGGAAATTTTTTAATCCTTCCATGATCACCCTTTTTACACCATCCATATTAGTATCCATTATTTATTCCAACTTAGCTTCAGTTGAATCCATCATCCCTTTTAGTTCATCTTTTGTTACTACCTTATTTTGTAAATAATTTATGTCCTTGCGCATTTATTCACCTTAATAAAGAGTCCAAGTAGGACTATCTAAAGAATTATT
This sequence comes from Picea mariana, assembly GCA_032191745.1. Lineage (NCBI taxonomy): Eukaryota > Viridiplantae > Streptophyta > Pinopsida > Pinales > Pinaceae > Picea > Picea mariana. The sequence continues at coordinate 19,565 of JASDQU010109565.1, read as the reverse complement.
TGGTTTTGTAGTTCTCTTTTGTGATGGAATGTTGGCCAAGTATCACTACAAGGTAGTAATTTCTAGTTGTCTTAGGTAGAGGTCCTCACAGACAAGGGAGTTCCAAGTGCTATAGCTCTCTGATATATGTGTGGGGTCAAAAAATAGTACTCAACCCAATATCTTAGGGAACTAACTAATGAGGCTTGATCATCCCTTATTCGTACTACTCGACTTCCCAGGTACTAGAGATTGATCTCCCCATTGTTGTTCTCGGTGTACTAGAGAAGCATGACTGCAAAAAGGTTTATTTGGTAAGTCTCATGATTCTAGGGGGTCTCCCGATATACACAAGGTATGTGGGAGCTCAGATCTATAGTAGTGATGTCTAATGCACAACCATTTTAAAGAGGCATTCTGACAAAATGTATGTGGGATCTCAGATCCGTAGTAGTGATATCTAATTCACAACCATTTTAAAGAGGCATTCTGATATACTCTAGGTATGTGGAATAACCACACAATCCCCAGTTTGTAGCTTTGACAAGTAATGATAGATCCTATGTTTAGATATGTTGGAATATGTTTGTACCTAAAAATCCATAATATTCTCTCAATTTTTATGTGATACCCATTTTATCCCACTTTATTATACGTATTGAATCACCCCAATTGAATCTTATAGTCAAAATATATGAAAATTTCTAAAAAACAAAAACACACCTTTTAAACCTTGATTTGGAGGTGGTTCTACTAGACGATCTTTCTTTCGTTGTATGTCAAAAAATTTTGCCCTTCTCGGTCTAAAGTTTCATTTTGTAGTTCTATGATACATATTATCTGCAATGCCATAGGTCTGATCAAAATTGAATGTGCCAAGTTGAAGTTATGGTAAATTCCCCACACCTTGCTGATTTTTGGCCCTTCCAGGAGAGCATACTTGTAAAGCATTCCAAGAGAACAATATATGATATTTGATTCTGAAACTTGCACCATAAATACTATAGACTTTCCAATTTCCAATGAAACTAGTCTCACTTAATTTTTATAATCACTGAAGAAGATATCACTGTTTTATCTAGAACATGTGTTTGAGACTAGTTAATATGACTACTCAGCTACCCTATCTTAGACAGGGTGTATCTACAAAATTAGAATGACCAAGAAGATGAAATTTTTATCACAACTACCTTTATAATTTATTTAAAAATCCTCTGATTTTCTAGGTATGAAACCTCACAGAAAAAATTATAGCGAAAATTCCTCGATGACTAAATTTAGGATGATTCCATAACCTGATCTTACACAAATTATATAGTGAAACGTTGTATAAAAAAATTTATAGCAAAAATTACAAGGTGTATCAGATGCAATAGCGAAACCCCAAGACCTTGAGATCTGACACCAAATTTAATGAAACAAATATCAAAATAGAATAAAAACTTTAGAATAAGTACTCAATGCCTTGAAAAAGAGAGAATTTTGGATAATAAACCTCTTCAAGGGGGAAACCTCCTTAAACACCACTTAAATTTATAAATACAAGATGATTCCAAATGAAAAGGTCTCCTCGGTATATATGGGAGACTAGGAGGTATAATTACAACTAATGGACCCAAGACGACATAAATAAAATAAAAATACTAATGTAATATGCCCAATTAAGGGGTAATGTGCCATTATTTAGGGCTTGACAAAATTTAACAAAATCCTAACTAATTTCTTCCTTTTGCATGCAAACTCTTGAACATACTTCAAATACTCTATGGGAACAATTATCCTTATGCACAAATGACCTCTCATGGAAGGAGAAAATAAAGATGATAGGACATGAGATCCTTTCAAAATGTTGCTTGAGGAAGCCCTCATGCAACAAAGGAATGAGATGATGGATAGTTTCATGCAAATCCTTTAGCGACTACCAACAGGCGATGCATCTTCCTCAAGCGGAGGTGCCACCCCCTTCAAGGTCCAAATCAACTTTGATATTCCTATATTTGAAGGTAAGATAGACGTAGATGTTGTAGACAAGTGGTGCAATCTACTAGAAGGTTATTTTTTTCCCATAACTTTTCAAATAGAGAAAAAATTACTTTTTCACTCCTCAAAGTCATTCCCCATGTCAAAGATTGGTGGGAAAATTTCTGTGAGAAAAAGGAAATAGAGGAAACCTCATTATTTATAGTCGTGGTCATATGGGAATCCTTCACACATGGGAATCCTTCAGGGATGCTACTAAGGAAAAATATTACCTTGTAGGAAGTTATGACGACTTGTATACCAAATATACCACACTTCGTCAAGAAAGAGACCAAGAAGTGCCATATTTCACAAATATCTTCCATACCCTATGCACCAAGCTGGGTATCAAAGATTCATAGTGACATATGGTGCTCAATTATCACAATGCTCTACATAGATACATCCAGACTTAAATGGAATTCATGGACATCTCCTCCTTCAACATGACATATCAATATGTCATCAAAATCAAGCAGAAGGTCAAAATAAAGACATGACTATTTGGGCATGGGAACCTCTCGCAACAAAAACTAGGAAAGGGCAGCCCCAACCTATAGAACAAAGGACAAAGTAAATATGGATAGTATCAGGACAACTAGTCCAATCCGCAAGCAAATAAGGACACCAAAAAGAGAAAGAAGGATATCGGGAAGTGGTGTGACTTCCTTAAGAGCCCTTGGCATAACACCATTGATCGTTGCTTAAAGCAGTCGTTGGTGGCCGAAGTGAAATCCTCTAAATCAAATGCAGGATCTAAATCTGAGTCAGAACTGGAAAGGGGAAGATAGATCATTGATGCGGAACCCAGTGCCACCGTTTCTTCCACCAAGCTCCATCCTAGTGAACCAAATGATCCATAAGAAGGCGAGCACCTTTTCCATTTGAATATGTGGGTTAAAATCACCCCACTGCACTTCATAATTGATATTGGTAGCCATAAGAACATCATCTCCACAGAGGTCGTCAAGCAGATGGCCATGCCGACAATGCCACACTCGTATCCCTACACCATTGGATGGCTCTGCCATGAAAGTGATCTTTGCATCAGCCAATAGTGTTGAATGTCGTACAACATCAAGCCATTCAAATATGAGGTATTGTGTGATGTTTCTCCTCTCGAAGTTTGTAATGTTATTTTGGGTCAATATTATTTATGGAAACAACATGGTGTATGTGAGTCTAGGCCTTGTAGTGTTATTATTACTTTGAATAGGAAATTGTACAGGATACCTGAGGAATTCCCTCCTAGTTTTATTTCCTTGATCTCTGCCAACCAATGCAGGAAGGTCATCTCTCAGACTAGGAAATTTTTCTTCTTCATGATTCTCTCTCAAAGAAAGAGAAATATCATAGCCAAATCCAAGGCCTCTATGTCCGGTCTCTACACACAATAGAAGAAAGTGGATAAGGTCATGGAAGAATACTCAGATATCTTCTCCTCTCCTATCAGGGTACTTTTGCAATGCCAGGTCAAGCATCCCATTGATTTGACCCCAGGCACACCGCTACCCAATGGGTCAATCTATCATTCCTCTCTGTTAGAAAACAAGGATATCAAGAGGAAGATCCAAGAACTAATCAACAAGGGGCACATCCATCCTACCTCATCACCTTGTGAGAGCCCAATCGTACTGGTGTAGAAGAAAGACAGGACCTAGTGACTCTGCATTGATTATCAAGACCTAAATAAAATCATAGTCCAGAATCGGTACCTGATTCCCCGAGTCGCCAACCTCCTTGATCAGTTGACGAGGGCCAAATACTTCAATAAGATTGATCTGAAGTCTGACTACAACCAGGTCTAAATAGAACAGACTGATGTTTTTAAGACCTTTTTCAAGTCAAAAGAGGGTCTTTTTGAATGGTTGTTCATGCCCTTTGGTTTGAAAAATGCTCCAACAACTTTTATGAGGATGATGGATGATATCCTATGACCTTTCACAAGTAATTTTGTAGTGGTGTATCTATATGACATCCTCATATACAACAAGACTTGGGCGGAACACTTACATCATATTTAGCAGGTTATGCACACCCTGTAGCAACAAAAACTATATTGAAACTTGGAAAAATGCTCCTTTGGCATGGACAAGGTCCATTACATAAGCTATATCATTGATCATCATGGTGTGCATGTGGATCCATCCAAGATCTAGGTCATCCTTGACTGACTAGCCCAAACCACACTCACTGAGCTTCATATATTCTTGGGCCTCACCAATTTCTGTTGTAGGTTCAACTTGGGATTCTCTCATATCGCATGGGCCCTCAGCCAAGTAACCAGGGGTGGAAGTAAGGAAAAATTTGTGTGGGGTCTATCCCAACAAAAATCCTTCTATTACTTGAATCAACATTTGTTCTCATACCCAATACTTTCATTATTAGACCTGCAACATCTCTTTGAGATCGATACAGATGCTTCAGACTATGTTGTGGGTGCCATTCTCACTCAACATGGCCACCCCATGGTGTATCATAGTGAGACACTATCATATGTTGTCCATAAGTACCCTACTTAAGAAAAAGAAATGTACTCCATTGTGAAAGGTTTCCACCAATGGAGACATTACATTTTGGGGAAGGAGACAGTCATCCACACTAATCACAAGCCACTACAGTTCATACATACCCAAGGAAAATTATAGATTGACCTCCATCAGAAGTGGTCCACATAATTACACTAGTTCAACCTCAACATCAAGTATAAAATAGGAAGTACCAAACGAGTTTTTGATTGCCTCAGTCGACCTCCAGTCGCGACACTCACAACGGTGCTAGACTCTTGCAACCATGAGACCTCTAGGTGTCCCCACCTCTATGAGATAGACCCTAACTTCTCTACCACCTACCAAATGTTGGGAGCAAACTCAGTGGTCACTAATTTCAATCTTCAGGATGGGTTGTTGTGCAGTCTAGGCCATCTATGTGTTCCATCAAGCAAGCGTGTGAAGATGATATGGGAAGATCATTACAGTCAGGTGGTAGGACACTTTGGCATTGAAAAGACAATAGTAGTGTTGCAGAAACATTTATATTGGTTGAAACTTCAATAGGATGTCAACAAGTATATCAAGTCCTGCAGTGCCTGTGTTATTTCCAAACCAACCATTAAGAAATGGGTCTTGTACAACCCTCTGCCTACTCCTGACAAGCCATGGGAATCCATACTATATGTTGGGCCTCCCTTCCACCAAGAGGGGAAATGATTGTGATTTTGTAGTTGTTGATCGCTTTTCCAAGATGGTGATTATGGCTTGCTGTAAGAAGAACATCACCATAGAGGCCATTGCCAAGCTCTTCTTTGAACACGTCTGGGTACACTTTAGGATCCCACAAATCATTTTCTCTGATAGAGACAGTTCATTCCTCGACACATTCTGGTCAAGCCTTTGGTCACTGCTAGATACCAAGCTCACCAAATCCACTGTCTTCCACCCCCAAAGAAATGGCCAAAATAAGGTTGTGAATCAGATGATCATACATATCATGCACATGTACAATTCCAAGCACCCCCATATATGGGATGAAGTTCTTCCCTATGTCTAACATAGCTACAATCGAGCCTTGCATAGCTCAACTAGCCACATCCCCTTTTAGGTGGGGTTGGGATTCCAACCATTGGGCCCCATGGATGTTGCACTACCCCTGGAGAACACCTAGGACAACTCATCCCCTACTCCACAAGAAGATAAAAAATCCACTCGGTTCATTGAGTGGATCCAGCACATCCACCAATAGGTTCAGGATATTTTACAGAATTCCAATGCCAAGTACAAGCAACGCCATGATCAACATTGAGTGCCGCATAAGTTTCAGGTGGGTGACAAACTTTGGTTGAAATTGAAGAAAGAATGCCGTACATGGCCCCATTGGAAGATTATCCCACTCTAGTATGGGCCATACACCATCACCAAGGTTGTGGGTGATAATGCTTTTGTGCTCAACATTCCCCCTTTCCTTGATTTGCACCCAGTCTTCAACGTGGCTCTCCTTCGGCCATATTTCCCACCATTATTGGACACCTCAGACATAACAAAGAAGTTGACACCAACATATATCAACCCATACTGCATGAAACATGCATCCAACGATCAGATTGTGGACACACAGATCAAGGGAACCCGACATCAAAGGATCCGACTTTATTGAGTTGTCAAAGTAGGGCAACTCTTGCACCAAGGCAAGTGGCTCACCCAGGGAGAAATTTAGATGAAATTTCCTCATTTGATGGGGGAACTCAGCACAATAGAGAACATTTCTTCCTAAGGGGGGAGTATTGATCCATATGGATTTTAGTGGCCTCCCACCTATTCCAACTAGTTCATTTTGGTAGTTTTGTTTTTCTTCTTCTAGTTTTCAGGTCCCTGACTTGTGGGGCCATTTTGAGTCCCTAAACAATGTTTTTAGGGCTTTCCATAGTGGGAAATTCCCTTGGATAGTTTGTAGAACAATGTTTATTCCTCATATATACCTTTTCAATTGGCTATCTTGCTCCTAAAACGAAGATCGTATGCAACATTTATGACCACGGGAAGTTGATGTACTAACTTACCCAAATGGGGCCCACATGAATTTTGGCGCTTCATCTCCTAGGGTTAGGTTTTTGGATTTCTAGGGTTTTTGACATTCCTCTTTATTGTAAAAAGGCCTTGCGAGCCTCATTGTACTGATATTCTTGTGAATGAGTGCAATCGTCACATCTCTTCTAAGAGATAAGCCACCACCATTCCAACAAGCTTGTTTTCCGCTGCATTTTACAGTTTCAACTTATTTCCTTATTGAATAGAAAACTAGTTTTACTCTATCTTTATTATTATATGTTAAGCATATTTTAATAATATGTATTCATTTCATTCTTCTCATAAAATCTAGATCATTCTCCGCATAGCATGGTTCAACTAGATTCAT
>JASDQU010109565.1:0-12606 GCA_032191745.1 Picea mariana | reverse complement strand
CACCACCATTGTATGATCTTAGGAATTTGATGGGTCATCCACATTGATTTTTAAAAAAGGACTGAAACTCCTTGAAGTTTTCAAGGACAAGGTTCTTATTCTTCAAAAAGTAAACCCATGTAAAGCGAGAGAAATCATCAATGAATGTAAAAATTTACCTTGCACCTACCATTCAAGAATGATCGATGCAACATACATCACTGTAAACCAATTCCGTTAAGTTATGTTCTTGCCACACTTTTCTAATGTTGAATGGTGCTTGATGATGGTTCCAAGCACACAATACTTATAGACTCTTGCAAGGGGAAACACTTTTGGTAAATTAGAAACCATGTTCTCAATTTTCAGTTCCTATAGACTTCAGAAATTCTAGTGTCTAAGAAACTCATGAAAATTTTGAATTTTTTCATTGACATGAGACACAAGTGTTGCCAGTGAAGTGTCGGGTCGATTCATGTCACATTCTTTGTGCAAGTTTTTTGTCAAATAAATAATCTTTTCAATGGAAATCAATTTTCATTTCTTTAAATCATGAACAAAGAATCGATATGGAAAAAAATCCACAATCTTTTGTGTTAACTAAGAAACAAACAAAAAAATGGAACTAAGGTTTGGTGCATGATATTCATTGAAAATCTTCTCATTTTGACAAGAAACGTCACTCTGACCAGCAACATCTAGAGAAAAATCATTAGCAACATATATTTTCCACTCCTCAGCTTCATCCAACCACATGAATAAGGATGAATCCTCATCCATGTGATGAGTGCACCAAGATTTGACTACCCATTCATTCTACATAGAATGAGACATCAAGGTCTGAGAATTTCTTACTTAGAAGGTGAAATTATTTGCGGGTCAGTGTATAATAGACACATCTCCTTCAAGGAATTTAATATTATCCTGTAAATTGTCTCTCTTCTCTCTTATTATAGAAAGGTTTATTCACATGTCCATTATTTCAAGAAAACTGATATGTCTTCTTCTTTCGACTTCATTGGGGAGCATACCTCTGTCTCTGAGGTTTTTAGTCGCGATATGTAGGTTTCTGTGTAGCGGAATAAAACCATACTCTATGTTGATATTATGGTATCTGTAAGAGGTGTTTACCTCCATGTGTAAACCTGACGAGAATAGAATATTTCGGGAAGAATGAAGAAACCCTAAATAATTGATTAAGAACCCTAGAAGATAATTCGGCTCAAGAGAATGATTTGTATTAGGCTATTAGCCTCCAAGAGAAGAATTCGACTAAAGGAAATATTATATACTAAGTAATTAGCACCTAGAATGAGAAGTCGGCCCAGGAAGTCTAGTAGAAACAACATAAATATAGGAGGCCAATATTCATTTTGGACAAAATTCTCAGAACTACAGAAGTACACTTGTGTGCATTGTAGTTGGCTAGTTTGTGCGCAAGTCCTGGGAGAAGCTACTGCAGAAAGTTCTGCAATTTGTGTTTTTTGGTTTTCTAGGTTGGACTCTCTGATCAACTTTTGTTATTCTTTCTTGGTGCACTATCCTTGGAGAGAGGTTTGCCACCTTTGTTTCGCTATTAAGCCTAGGTTTTTCTTTTAGAATCTTTCTCTGTGAAGGTTAAGGTGCTCGGGGGTGGCTTCGACCTATGGTTGGGTGACAATATTGCTATATTGTCTATGGTTAAATGAGCACATCCATTATATTCTAACAAGTTATGGTCCCACCCTATCTTCGGATAGTCTAACTGATGGAAGATAGATTGGGAGGATTTGCTCAATTGCAGTTGTAGTTGTAGCTAGTTTTTTGCTGCAACAATGAAACCCTAACCCTCTCATTGAGGCACCTTAAGTGAAGGGATTGACTTAATTTATGGATATAATAGTGTGCCCTAGCCTAACACATCTTCTGATACTCTCAGCAAGCTAAGATGTCAAGTTTGAGTTTTTGGTCAAAATGAAGGGATGACCAAGTCAAAGAAGTTATGACTTGCTCAATGAAGTCAGAAAACAAGTTAGAAGGGGCATATAACTTAATATTGTGGAAGACAAGGATTGACCTCATCCCTGCCAGTAATAAAGTGTTATATATCATTAAAGGAAATATCATGGAACCACAGTTCGAAGAAGGAAAAGAGAAGGAACCTCAGAGCATTGCAGTTTTGGAGAAGTTCAAAGACAGTGACATCAATGCCATGAGTATCATAGTGGACTCAATAAAATACCACTTGATACCCTACATCTCCCATATTGACTCATCCAAGAGGATGTATGATTCCATAATAAAACTATTCTTAGTCAGAAACATTGGACACGTAATGAGTTTGAAGAATGAGCTCCGTGACATGAAAATGAATGATGATGATAGCATAACTTCATACTTTGTGAGAATATCTTAGTTGAGAGATCAACTACAATCCATTGAAGAGATCATTTCAAAGAAGGAACTGGTAAATATAGTACTCAATGGTCTTCTGAAAACATTGGATGCATTTGCCGCAAGAATAAACACAAGGAAGGAGTACCCCACATTTGAAGAACTTTGGACTTGATGTGCACAAGAAGAAACAAGAATCAATGAAAAAGATGAATACCAAAAGAAATACGATGATCAAGCCTTCACAACAAGGTTCAATAATTTCAGGAATAAAAAGAAGATTGGCTCCAGGAAGAAACCAAATCAAGAGAAAGATATGTTAAAAATACAATGCTTCAATTGTCGAAAATATGGTCACTACAATAATCATTATCCCGAGTTAAATAAAAGGAAGGAAACACACAAAGCATCAATTTCCGAAGAAAGGGAACCCTCAAAGAAATCCAAGCAAGACAAAACAAACTTCTTCTTCTAAAGACAAGGTAACAATACTCTTCATAGTTCTTGTACATACCATGTTTTTTGTACATATCTTGCATATCTATTTCTTAGAAGATAATATGTTCAAAGAGAAACTATACCTATGGAATAATAACAAGATAAGGATTACTATCGCAATGACTACAAGTCAAGAAATACACATGAAAGGATGAACTACATCAAGAACCCCTGGTAACAATTCATGTGGAAGTTGTTACATAAGTAACAACTGCAAGATAAGCCAAAATCATAATCAATATTGAAGAAACCTAGAAGAAGTAAAGACAAAAAGAAGTCAGCAATCAAGAGGAAATTGGAAAAAGACTCATGACACTTTGCATAAAGGAATAAGGATGCAGAAAAAATAATGGACTCTGTTAGATGGAGGGAGTCAATTATTTATTTCCAAAACAGGAGCATGCATTCATGCATGAAACAAGGATTAGGAGGGAGCTAATCCTAAATTATATGATCCATTGAATATGATAAAGTATATATTCATGGTAGCAACCATGAAAAGAAACACGTGTTCAGTGTGACTTTAGAATAAGTCTTTTTCAAAAACAAGCCTTAAATTATCTTTGGTTCTTCATCTACATCCATGGTCCTATGATGAAATAAATAAGTTGGAATCTTCAAGGCATGGAATCCATAGAAACATCCATGGACCCAAGGGCTAAAGAGAAACATGAGGAAGAACATGAAGATTCCAAGAGTGAAAGAATATCCAGAACAACTAGTCATTGTATCGAGAATCACAAGACTACCAACTTGATTTGAACTCACAAAAGAAATCAAGCAGAGGAAATGAAAGTTATGATGAAGAATAATGTATGGAAGACTTATGAATGAAAGCATTGGGAGATCCAGAAATAAAGGTTCTCCCATATGGAGGGCGAAGACTATGATGATAGCTTGTTCTAGACATACCTCTATCTAAGACATTATATCTCATGCAATATCCATGGGTTGGAGTTTACATCAGATATATGCAAAGACTGTACTCCAGAATAATTGAACAAAGAGTGTATGTAGAGAAACCTCAAGGCTTTGAGGTATACCAGAAAGAGACCCTTGTATGTAGATGGAAGAAGACAACTTGGTGGAGAACCACCAATACACAATAGAAGAGTGGTGAAATCTTTCTATAATAGAGATATTATATCAGAATGGTTACCCAGAACTCCAAGATGATGGATTTCCAATCCATGACAAACTCTCATGATAGTAGAAAAAGTACCACTTGGATATGTTACAGTTTGACACTTGCCACGATGTTGTGAACTAGCAGGAAACAAAAGAAATAAATCCAACTATGATATACTATAATGATCAGAGCTATATGAAGCCTTCAAAGAAAAAAAAATGTTCCAGAAAAACTGAAGTACATTGAGATCAAGCATTACATTCTCTGTAATGAGGTCCAGAAAGGAGAAGTGGTTCTCCAATATATCTCCACAGATGAGCAGATAAGAAGATATTTCTCTAAAACCTATATCCAAGATGAAAGAGTTTGCATACTCAAGAAACAAGTTGGAGCTTGTGGAGACGACTTCCTTATTGAAAAGGGAAGAGGCGACTCCCATGTTTGGAGGGAGCATTGATATGTTATTGATTTATGGACAGTCAATTTTTAGTTGAAAAATTCTCTAGGATGAGCAGTTACTTTCCAATTTGGAAAGTGGTTTACGAAATCTTACGGACAGGCATTTTCCACTTTGGAAAATGGTACAGATCGAACAGTCATTTTCGTAATGAAAATGGTTCGATGGATTGTTGATGTAACATAGACAATGATTCCCCTTGTGGCCAGTATGGGGAGATGGCCTAGGACAGTCTTTCACCTTGATGGTCACTCTCAGTAGTGGTCAAGAAGACTACTCTACCTTGCCATGCAATCATTCTTTCGAAGCTCACAATTGTGAGAAGTTTTGAAGAATGGTATACTTTGGAGGTTGGTGTAGGACAATCATTTCCTTAGGAAATGGTCTAGATAGTCATTCCCTAGGGAAGATTCATTCTCTCCAGGTTGCACTTTGTTTAGTTCCAGAAGAATGGCCTGGATAGGTAAATGGTATAGGTTCAACAATCAGGGACATGCATTCCCTAGGGCAGACTCATTCTCTCCAAGTTTCACTTTGTTTAGCACCAGAGAAATGGCCCAGATAGGTGAATGGTCTAGGATCATAAATCAGGAAAGTTATTCTTCTATGCTTGAGAAGAATAGTCCAGTAGCTCATGACTGATGTTTTAACTTCTGAGGGAAGATGCTCTTCCATATCTCACAGATGTAAATGGAAGAATGGCCTAGATGATTCAGTTTATATCATAACATTGTTTTTTTTATGTAGTTTGATATCAGATGATATGATTGCCATGAATATTGTATGCCTATGAGCAGTATATGTATGCTACTGTGGTGGATGTGTTCCACTGATTATGACTATATGTCACTGATCAAGTAGTTGTGTGCTACTTGGTGTGGTAGTGTACCACTAGATTGAGTTGTGTACTACTATGGATAGACACAGTTTTGTTCTATTGAATGACATTGCTTTGATTTCCTTGTAAACTATCAAAAGTATTGAAAATTATTATTAGCTAGATGTATGATCAGTGTATTAATGGACAGAGATTCTCTAGACGAAAAATGGTCCAGGAAATTTATTCTTCTAGGACATATTCCCAGATTAGAAGAATGGTTTTTGAATCACTCCTTAGAGTGAGTGACTTATTCAACATCATGTCTGATTACTCATATGGAGTATGGTTTCGAGAGATGATGCAGTTGATGTTCTTAGATGACACTGATAGTGATGATGGTGCTCATGATATAATAATGAGATTGTCTATACGGCTATGATGATGATATTGATTCAATGATATGTTTGTTCTCAATACCATTTATTTAAATACCTCCCTAGCTAGGAGGGAGTGTTGATATTGTGGTAGTTTTGGGAGGTATTTACCTCCACGTGTAAACCTGATGAGAATAAAATATTATGGGAAGCAGGAAGAAACCCCAAATAATTGATTAAGAACCCTAGAAGACAAGTCGGCTTAAGAGAATGATTTGTATTAGGTTATTAGCCTCCAAGAGAAGAAGTTGGCTAAAGGAAATATTATATACTAATTAATTAGAACCCAAAATGAGAAGTCAGCTCAGGCAGTCTAGCAGAAAGAATATAAATATAGGAGGTCAATCTTCATTTTAGCCAGAATTCTCATAACTGCAGAAGTACACTTGTGCACACTATAGTTGAACAGTTTGTGCACAAGTCCTAGGAGCAGCTGCTTCCATTAGTTTTGCAATATGTATTTTTCGATTTTATGGGTTGGACTCTCTGATCATCTTTTGTTATTCTTTCTTGGTGCAGTATCCTTGGAGAGAGGTGTGACACCTTTGTTTGGCTATTAAGCCTAGGTTTTTCTTTCAAAATATTTCTCTATCAAGGTTAAGGTGCTTGAGGGTGGCTTCGACCTATGTTTGGGTAAAAATATTGCTATATTTTCTATGGTTAAATGATCACATCCATTATATTCTAACACCCTATCTCTGGGATCATTTTTTCCCCTTTCCTTGAGCAAGTGGGCTTGGTGTTTACCACCAATATTTACTTATTAAGGTACCATGTCAATCAATAATCAAAATACCACAAAAGGATTCAAATATGTAATCCTTACCATCTTCCTTGCATGCTTTCCAGTTGTTGTGAAAAGATAACATAGACATGTCAAATGGTGTTATCAATTTCATCAGAACCAATTCAATGAGTTTTCCATCCTTCTTCTGATAGTTCTTTCCACATTCTCCGAATTTCAACTAGAGTTGTTTGATAGGTTCCAAGTAGTTCTCCATTCCCTCAAAGGATTGAGGATCGAGAGAGATTAAATATTTCTCCAACTACATGGCATGGCTCTCATTGACTCAATAAAACAATGACTTTAGCTTTTTCCATATTTTATGATGGTAGACTTGATGACCCCTTCATCCTCATCCTTCTTGCCACCAACAAGGAACTTTTATTGATCATCTATTGGTTTTGGAATCACAACCTTCATATATTACCACAGTCCTTTTCTCTTCAATAGGGTTTCCATATTTGATTCACATAGTGCATAATTTTATCCATTCAAGAAAAGAGGATCAATCTTTGAAGCCATATTCTATATCTAGACAAAAATTGGTTTGTTTGAATAAGTTCCAATCATCAAACCACTATCCCAAAGTCAATCAGACAAAAAATATGACTTGGCAAGGTTTGTAGATAACAAGTCGAGATTTTAAACCATCGGCTCTGATACAATGTTGGGGAATAGGGTGTAACATGACATGAAATTTAGATAATGAAAGAGGAATGAAAAAATTCAAAGATAAAGGGTGGTCTCTAAAGACACTGTTACAAAACTTAAGTAAATCTCTTTGTGATTAGAAAATCATAGTGCATGTTGCACATGTTGATCTGCATGATCTATTGCACAACCTCCATGATGATAATGACTCAAAGGGTCCTCTGTTTATAGTCTCAATAACTAAACAACTTCCATAGAATACAAAATATCTTGTCCATATGTAATTATCAATTGTTAGAGTTAAATTCATCGAATTTGTGTTCTCAAGTCCACTCGACAAGGATGCTCGGCCTGACTACCTATGCGACCAACTTATAGTTGATTGTTGGGATAGTCGATCCCTCGCTAGAATTCCTTTGTTATTGGTTGACCATATAACAAACATGAGCATCAACTATAGGACATGTTGGAACACATGTAAATTTTCAAGTACTCCTTTTATCAAAAGGTTGGAGCCGTCTACTTTATAAATAGCGAAGCGATACACATAAGCCTTAAAAAAATCAGATTTTGGGATTTCGTAGATATTACGGTTATACATATCAAATATCTCAATGTCCTGACATGCGAAATAGTAAAGTTGTTTTAAGTTAATCACAATTATCAAAATGTTAAGCAGGGATCATCACTTTTAATACAGTGTGCTTTCGCGTTTTGGGAGTCAAACCTCAAACGCCCTTCGCTTTCCCGACGTGAGAAGTTGCGAAATCAACTTAAAATAAATCTGGTTAATCACAAGAATAATGTTAACTAAGCCATAGTTAAGAGTTATCACGATCTCCCGACTTGGCAGGTTTTTACCTCGAAGCAACATGTTTGTAAACTCGATACCCAAGGTCGCGAATTTTATTAATTGATCATGGTTAATTAAAAACCTAAGTCTAATCATAGTTAGTCAACCAAATCACAATATTGTAGATTCATGGTTCATGATCAAAGGATAAGAGTAAAATCATCCACTCAGAAAGGGATTAAGGAATAATCAAACTTAATTAAAGGATTAAACTCGATCAATCAATACCTTAAATAATTTTTAACCCGGACAACTTCTGAACAAAGAATTAAACATTTCTGCAATCTTCCCAAGTCTCAAATTATCAAACTTTTACTGCATTTAGAAGAAAATTAATGAAATGATTGATAGTAAGATCATGTTTTATCTCCAAATATTTCTATTAAATTATTTAAACACTCTGTCAGCGAGGACCGATAAAACTTGAGCTCTCAAAACTGAAGGTTTTTCGTCATTATTTAAAATTTTCTTCTAGTTTTCATAGAGTCAGCTTGCCGAGATAACCTTTGTCTGTGTTTTCATTTTCTGTGACAGGAGACCTAATCTCAAGGTTCTATATCATGGCTCCATGGAAAACGCCCAAGACAACTAGATAGAATTCATGGCAAGGTTCGGATATATTTTGATACCTCGCCTAGAAGCATCAACACTGTCAAAACATGGACACATGTCTCCAACATTTTGGAATTCAAGATGATAAATTGTCCAGATGATTCTAGCGATAATGAAAAATATGAATTATCTAGCAAATACAATGTTGTCACTGAGTCAGAGATGCATAAGATAGCAGCAAGGCTGTGACTCTTTCCCTATTATGATATGATCAAATTGGCATTGGACCATGTAGATATCCCGAATAGAATGATATTCAATGAGAAGAAGGTGGCAATTGGGACATTAAGGCTAGAGCATCTTGAAGAAATGTACAATTTGTCTCCCACACCAAGCTTTACTCACAATGTCGAATTCTTAGAGGGTTTAAAAAAGAAAGAATGTGAGCAATTTGGGAAAATCTTATCCGACCTGATCAAAGGCTAGTGTTTGCACCCAACGAAATTCAGAGTTGATTCCAATGAAATTTATTCAATCTCATTGTTAGAGCCACAATTCATGTATATAGCGATGATGTTTTCTGGACTATATGGGAAGGAGGACACCACGCACTTATTTATCCCATGGGTACCACTTATTCACACAGTAGCTGAGGGATTCTATTTTGATTGGGCCAAATTGTTGTCAGAAAGTCTGGTCAGTCAGATTACAGAATATCGAGCAAAAAAGGTGAGCGGGAAAGTATCTTCATTTTTCATGTCTGCTTACATTATGAATGTTATTTTCTTCATGTCACCTTTCCCATTAATGATCTGGCACTGGACTCCAAATAATGTAGAGGCTATTCTTGTGTACCACTCAAAAATCTGGGAATATAAAGTGAAAGAATGTGTCTATGATATTTTCAACTGGGTAATGGTACCAATGCATGTCTCTATCTTCGGCCATCTACCTCCCAGGATTTCAAATAAAATCATGGCCAACCTAAGCAGCGTGGTAGATTGGTATATAGAAGCAGAGTTTTCATATCTTAGGGTTTTTGGCAGCTTTGTTCCCCCATATGCCCTTCTGCTATTCTTTCCAGATAAGCTAGCGTGTCACGAGATCACCAGGCAAAGAGTGATTGATGGGATAAGAAAAGAGCTCAAAGGAGTTTAGAAGAAGTTATGGCCACCCTTCCCCATTCACATTGGTGCATATTCTTTATTAGATTTTGGTCTTGCCAAAGAGGAGGCCCTAGCCTTGGAGGAAATGAAATTAGTAGACATTGAGTTTAAGAAACATGACCCTAATAAGGTTGTGAGTAATCACATGGAAATTTGTGGTCTAAAAATATATGAGCATGAAGACTCACCTCATGATGAAGTCTTCCGAGGAGTGAGGTCATACCCAAAAGTCTTAAGTTGGATTCAAGCTATGTTGCCCGAAGATATGGTCGATTTCTATAAATTCTATGAGCACCGGAGAAGTTGCCTCCCCAAAGTTTTATAGGGAAAAACCTCAAAACATCTAGGTACACAACAATCATAAGATAAAGTTTCAATGGACATAAAACCTAGAAAACAAGAGACTCGGGAAAAAACAAAAGAAATCGAGACCTCGAATCAAGAAGCCAAGATCCCCAATCAAGAAGAAGGAAACACAGAGATAGTTACACTGGGTAAATAGGTCAAAGGTCAAGCAGAGATACCCCTAATTGGGGTAGGTGACACAGTGTTTCTTACATCAAGTGAGCTGGCCACATACGCTACCATGAAACAATCATACAAGGAAATTGACAACCCCATTCCATCCGTCACACCCTTACAATTTACAAAGGGAACCCCGATGCAGAGATAATATTCAAAAAAGATCTAACACCTATATTTGGAGAAGAATTTCTTCCTAACGACTTATGTTTTAGCAAGAAAAGGAAGGTCATGGTGAAGCAAGAAACATACCAAAGAGAAGGCACATCAGTTAAAAAATACAAAATTTTAATGGATGGAGAAACCCTGGAAGAGGAAGAATTCTCTGATGAGATAGAAGGAACATTGGGGGTGTATGCAATAGCTAACTAATATTCAGTTGGAATCTTGAAGAGACAGTTGAACCAAAATAACTTGTTAATCGGAAAATTGCAGGCTCAGATAGCAGCAGTAGAGGCGAATGCCAAGAATGAGGAAAACAAAGATTTTGAGCAAGCCAGAGTAGTTGATCAATAGTAAATTGAAAAAATCAAATGCTATCTCGAGAATATGCATCAATCGGCACAAATAAGACAACGACATGTAAATCAATAGGAGGAGTTAATAAAACAACTGCAAGCTAAATTAATTTATGTTGAAAGCCAGGTCATAGACATAACGGTATTCCAATCCCAAGCCATGAAAATATGAAAGAAGGCAGAAGTGGCTCAACGGGATTTACTTTCTAATGTAGAAACCATCCATAATCATTTTCAGACAATAGAACAAGTGCTAAAGGATATCTCCTTGATATAAAGAGAAGTTGAGGTGGATCAGGTTGCTTTCCAGGAGGATGCTATAGAAATAACTAAAGAAGAAATGGTCATTAGTTCTAGATTGTATATTCTAGAGAAAACCAAAGGTAACATCTTGTTGAAGGCATGGGAGAATAATATATCTAAGAATAGAAAAAAGGCTAAAGAGATGAGAGATTCTTGTGAAGAAACATTCGGCTTGATAAATAAAAATTTGTTAGATCTCAATAAATAAAGTAGTGCTAGAACACTGGGCAAAATTAACATAGCCAAACATCTGCGTGACATCAAGGAAAATGTGGAAAAAGAACAAGTTGAATTATCCCAGATAAGTCAGGTAGATATTGTCCAAGTGGATAAATGGTTAATAAATCCATGCTTACAATTATGGTCCATCATCATAGAAGAACGAAAAGTAGGGAAACGTTTGCCACATTTGGCAAAGAATTGTTACACTTTCAAGGTGAACAACCAAACGAAACCTTCCAATTTGATAGCCCAGTTGATAGAAAGGTGTGTCACTTGTATTAAGGAAGGGAAAGGGCATACTTCTGGAGGCAAATAGTAGCAGATGTTTATTCCATCCTATTTTTGGAGCTAGAGAACAAAGAAAATAAGACGCCCTGCCCGCATGGAGGAAGACAAGGAACCAGGAAATGAAATGCTTCGTTTTTTCATTTGTAACCAAAACTTTTAGAATGATTAGAATTCGAAGAATTTTAATATTGTATAAATATACATTTTGAAAATATAAAAAGGGATTTTTTATTTTGGCTGGATTGTAACAGAGAAATTTTTCCTTCGCCAGAATTAATACAAGAGAAATTGAAGACTCGATATTCCATCAAGACTGAGTTATGTGTTTCCTTTGTTATTTTGTATTTAGCATCATTTCCTTTATATATCTTTGATGAATGCTTAGATGTAATTTAGTACAACCTCTACAGTGATGATCAACTATTTTAGTCATCTAATCATTTACAACTTTTCCTCTGTATCGGCTATCAGCAGGTACAAGACCTGTGAATTACTTAGATTTCTATATCTTATGCTTCATTAACGTTTTTCATGTCTATTTTCTTCTTCTGTCACGAGGTGAGATTCTTCTTTGATGCATGATTTTCAACGTTAACTCAGATTGTAGGGACCAAATTAATTTAAGTCTATTCAAATCCATAAATTGAAACATATAAGATTACTTCTATGCAGAAAGACTAAGTAATTTATTTCATTCAGCATATAAGCATGTTAAATTAATTAATGAACAACAATTTCATAACAGAATAAGAACTACTTAACAGAATAAAAATAACTCTTCTCTGATGCTAATTCCTGCTGAGCTAGTTGTCCTTTCCCTGCTGCTTTGCCCAACTTGATGCACTGACCAAACCCTGCCCAAAAACTGACTAACCACCTAGCCAGCTAGGAGTAGCTTGTCCGGCTCCCTAGCTCCAGGATACCGTAAGGAATCCTGGACCCTATTCCCAAAAACCCTAGAAACCCGGTGTCCCCTTGCAATGGTTCACCAAAACTCCAGATCCCAACAAAAAAAACCAGAAAATATCCAAAACCAGAACTACAGTCTTCTCCTCTC